>CAUYTI010163043.1:0-33407 GCA_963575145.1 Galago senegalensis
GGGCGCCTGTGGTCCCAACTACTTGGGAGGCGGAGGCAAGAGACTCGCTTGAGCCCAGGAGTTGGAGGTTGCTGTGAGCGTGATGCCATGGCACTCTACCCAGGGGGACAGCTTGAGGCTCTGTCTCAAAAAAAAAAAAAAAAAAAAAACACAGACTCTGGCCTTTTCCCTGAATGAGGCGGAAAGCCTGGTTTTGTCTTTACTACCTGGGTGACCTTGTAAGAGTCACCTGTACACTCTGTGAGCCATTTCCTTATCTGCGTTTTCCTTATCTATCATCCACTTTGTAAGGTGGCTGTGAGAATTTAATTAAATGCAATGTACCTAAACACAGCACTCAGCTCCCAGCAGGACGGCAGTGGCAGAGCCTGGCTAGTATCACGGGTTCCGTCCCCACCCCCTGCCCGCCCCATTAGAGATGTGATGGTCAGGGACAGAAGAGAGGGGTGATGCTATAGAGATAAAATATCTTACAGGGCAGAACATTATTGTAGCGATTCTTCCCTCTGTTCTCAGCCATTTCAGCTGCATATTTAGGTTGATTAATTCCAACAAGCTTCAGATCCTGAAAACAAAATGACTTGTTTCATTATTTAGACTTCAATTATTATTCACACTGAGCACAAAGTGTGACAGAGAAAAGTGGGAATGCACAGGTATTATGGGTTAAACTGTGCCCTGAAAAGATTTACCGGGCCAGGGACTGGGGCAAACACCTGTAGTCCCAGCTAATTGGGAGGGTGAGGTGGGGGAGGATACTCTGAACCCAGGGTTGTTTGAGTCCAGCCTGGGCAATGAGACATTGCTCTTTAAAAAGAAATAAAATTAAAAAGTTGAATTTCTAACCCCCAGTACCTATAAGTGGGATGTTATTCAGAAATAATAGTTTTTGCAGATGTAATCAAGTTAAAACAAGGTCATTCAAGAATAGGATGAGCCCTTAATCTAACATGACTGGTGTCCTTATAGTAAGTAAAGAAACAAAGGGACACGGAGGGGAGACACTCATATGAAGATGAAGGCAGAGATCAGAGTGACACTGCCAGGGACACGGAGGGGAGACGGCCATATGAAGATAAAGGCAGAGATCAGAGTGACATTGCCCCACCAAAGAGGCCTGGAGCTGCCAGAGCTGAAGAGCCTGGAAGGATCCTCCCCCAGGAATTTAAGAGGGATTATGGCCCTGCCAACAACTTAATTTGGGGCTTTGGGTCTCTAGAACTATGAGACGGTAAATTTCCATTGTTTTCAGCCACTCTTTGAAAACAACCCTAGGAAACTAATAAAGAGGTTACAAAAAGGACATCTGCCTCAAAGGAGCTTACAACCTGGAGGAGAAGTGCAGAGGGAAATAATAAATGTCACCACAGGCAGAATTAAAAGAAAGCCTGAATAGAGGTAACAAGCAACATGACAGCAGGTGTAACGAGGCCATCTGAGGAGGTCGAGCATGGTGGCTCACCCCTGTAATCCTAGCACTCTGGGAGGCCGAGAAGGGTGGATTGCTGAGCTTATAGGCTGGAGACCAGCCTGAGCAAGAGTGAGACCCTGTGTCTAAAAATAGCCAGGCATTGAGGCAAGAGACTCGCTTGAGCCCAAGAGTTTGAGGTTGCTGTGAGCTGTGACACCATGACGCTCTACCAAGGGCCTCAAAGTAAGACTCTGTCTCAAAAAAATAAAGGCAGTCTGAGGACGCAGAATCCAAGTCCTCCTAATGGCATCCGAGAAAGCCCATGGAGGCAGCAGCATCTGTGCTGGCTGAGTGGTGAGCAGGGTGAGACTCAGAGGCAGCACAGGTGTGCGCACATCCTGAGTGAGGCCAGGCCCTGGGCTGGCTGGGGGCAGAGCCTGGGGCTGCTGAGAGGCTGACACTGCCCCAGGAAGTCCTTCCACAGCAGCTGCCAAGCCCCAGACCCCTACCTGCCCCTCTGACTTCTTTCTAGCTCATACAGTTTCCCAGTTATTTGAGTTAATAGTCCCCTAACCTGAATTCCCAGTTTCTATGTCAGTTTTCCAACTTTCAGGAAAAAAACACACATCCACATACCTCGTATTCCTCTGCGAAGCCACAGTTGGAGTCGGCTTGCTGCTTCTTAAAGTAGGCCTCAAAATTCTCCACTCTGATTAACTTGGATCTACACAGACAAAACATTTGGGTTTTTTACATTCAATGATTTTTCACTCAAAATAAATAAATACAAGTTATTTTAAAAAGTAAACAAGGTACTCACTTTTTAGGTCTTCATCATAGAAAAGAAAAGAAAAAAAATAAGCAATTAGAATAACTCATTCATTCTCCGGAGATGATAGTAAACATCCTTCCCCCCAAAAAATCAATAATGGGGGGGGGGGGTGAGGGTCTGTGTAACATGATCTACAAATCAGGAAATCTGATTTCTTGATCCTGCTGTGTAAGACCAACTTTATGATAAGTAAGTTCTTCTCTCCTGCTAAAGCTTGATGATCCATTTGATGATTTTAACCACAAAATGTCAATTTATTGGTAGGACAGAAGAACATGACAAAGACACTAGCTTCCGGAGACTAACAAAGCATAGATTTCCTGCAGAAAACACAGCTAGCAAGACCTTCAAGGGGGTCGGGCCAAATGTGTCAATCAGGAAAAATGACAAGTTCCATCAAAAATCCCCTGGACAGTCACTGAACAGACTGGGGGATCGTATGTATGCCTTAAAATAAAGCTCATAACTCAGAGACTTACTTAATTTGAGAAAAGGACACTTCATTGTTCTTTGCATCTTTCCTGTTTGGAAGAAAAGAGACCCATTAGACAAAAAAGGTTCATTCCGTATTCCTCCGTTTCACGTAGCTACAAAAAACCTTTTCTCCAGGCTTAGCTCACAGATGATCCCAGATCCCGCTCACTCACACTAAGCTCAATGTTCCAAGCAGCAAATGCCAACTATAAATCTGTGAGGTTATTTTCTTTAATATTATCCTCAAAGTATGAAAAAATCAAACTCAACTTTTAGGAAATTTCCTTACTAATCTACATCGAGAGAACTGCCTTACTGTCAAGCAAGCCTCATCATTTATACTGTTTTTGAGAAAGCTTTTCTGGTAAGTTAATGCAGTCAGTCAGAAAACATCAGAGCCAACGCTGGCAAGCTGGGGAGGAACCTGCACTCTCCAGCACCAGGGACTAAACTCCACGCTGGTGTTGGAAAAAACATCTTTCTGGAAGGCAATCTGAGAGTGAGCCCCAAAATTGAAAACATGAATCCCCCTGACCCAGCAGTTGCCCAGCTTGGAATTTAGTCTCAGAAATAGTCACAAATGTACTCTATGATTTAGTCACAGTCACATTAAGTAACTATAGCAAAAAAACAAAGAAACCTGAAAACTGAAAATATCCCAGAAAATGGTTAAATAAAGGGTGGCCCTTCCATACAGTTGAACATTCCGCAGATGTTGTAAGATGATGATGCAACGAAGCTGCCCACAGTGTGGTCAGTGACTGAAGCAGACCAGACAGTAGCATCGCCAATGCGCATGCATTTGTGTGGGGGGTTTGTAATCACATTGGAATATTAAGAGTAGTTTTGCCCGGGTGCTGCAATCATGGATCACCTCTTTACTTTTGCTCTTTTTTTTTTTTTTTTTTTTTTTTTTACCATAAGCATGTATTTACTTTTCTGTTTAACAAAAAACAATGAAGATGTTTTACCCAGCCACTGATCTTGGCCCCCCACCCCCCCACCCTGCAAAAATCAGTACCTAATATACAAGGTAGAGCATGAGCCCTGCCCATCAGCTCAACAGGGCCAGGAGGCCACACGTGGAACCATAACAGGCCACATGCACAACCCGTGACTGGAATGGAGACTTCCCGGCCATCAGCACCTGACCGCACAGGAAACCCAACTAACACGAGGTCCGGCAAGAGGGTGCACAGTGAAGCACATGGACCAGGTTCAAGTTCCACTTTCATACTTTCTACATGCAGCTTCTCCATCCTTGGAAAGGGGTTCCCAAGACCTGCCCCACAGAGGCTCATGGATCAAGTAATTCACAGAAAGCACCAATCCAGCACACGGTGAGCCCTGAGAGCAGGGGGGGCTATTTGACAACACCACAGAGTCATGGTACAGATAAAATAGTAAAAGTAACATGCAAGGTACGTACACTGTGTGAAGTTTCTCAGTTTCACAAGGTAGGCACAATTATTATCCCCAATTCATAGGTGCGGACATAAAGGCTAAGCTTCCTAACAGCTAGTCAATGATGGAACTAACTCTAAAATGACGTCTCTTAATGCTAAACTATGAAAATGGTTTTGGAATGAGAATGCACCCTTTGAAAGTAGCAGCGGACACTGCAGCGTGACATGATGGCCGTGATGATCGCCCTACGGGAAGTACAGGTGGAAACCTTATTGGCTAGATGGCGAACACCGTGGTGATGAGAACCTGGCGCTCACTATACTATCCCTTCCCATTTTGTGAAAGTTTGAAATTACCATAATAAAAAAAGCTTTCTTAATATAAAGTATTATTATTAACTTAAGAAGTATCACCTTTTCTTTCTCCAGAAGATGAAGCCTCCCACAGCCACAATAACCAGGGCACCAAAGATACATCCAAAAACTGCACCACAGATGACACCTGGGACCAAATGAGAGAGGTTGCAAGAGATGCTCACGCAGGACCCCAGGCTGCAGTGTCAGCTAGCCAGGCCTCCACCAAAGGGCTTGGTGTGGGGGCGAGGTGCATGCACACATGCACACACACACACACACACACACACGCACACACACACGGGAGGGTTAACTAGCTTTGCGCTATTTAAAACTAGCATAAGTTTAGGTCCTAAACTAGTTTTGCACCTAAAACTCAGAAGCTGGTTTCTACACCCCCAGTCCACCACCAACTGCATGATCTTGAAAAGGTCACTATTCCTCTCCAGGTCTGTTTCCTCAAGTACAAATTTCGGAAGCTGGGCTAGGCCACTTAAGTTCTTATCTCCTCTGGCTTTTTGAGAGCAGCATCCAGGCAGAGATGAGCAGAAGCACCCTCAGCACCCCCCTCAGGCAACATGAACTCCCTTGTTCACTAGGGCAGGGTGTGGGTCTCCCTAAACTTTGCTTCTGGGGCAGGAATTTCTTCCTACACCCAGCAACTCCTGGTTATAAAAGCCACACAGACTAACAAACCAGCTGGTCCATTTGCTCTGGCCTGGAGACAGGTCCCCGAGGCCCCTCTATCACTTAACATCTGTGTGACAAAGGGTAGGAGCAAGGAATCTAAGACTGAAATTTCTGCCCCTAAAGCTACTGTGTGACCCTGGGAAAATTACTTCCCCTCTCTGGGCCGTAACAGCCTTATTTCTGAAAGGGACCTGGACAAATTCTAGGTGATGCTAATATTCAGCGATTCCACGCACTATGTCACACTGTGTGCTTAGAACATGTAAGTTACCGCCCTAAGATAAAGACACTGAATAATGTTTGCAGACTGCAAGACAAGTGGACTTAGAGGAGGAGAGAGTGGCTGGGCTGTGGGACCTCAGAGGAGGAAGCTGAGTGAGCCCGACAGCCCAGGGCCATCTCAAGTGCTGAGAGGGAGACCTGGCCATGCCCACCCTCCCAGGGGCCTGCGGGAGACAAGCAGACAGACGGCCTTCTCTGGACACTGGGAGCAAGAGCCCACGAAATGGTTGTTTTCCCGCTACCTGGATCCTGGGGCAAGAAAACAGCCTCTGAGAAGCGAGTGAAGGACACGTAGCTCGCAGCCCCATCAATGAGCCCGTTGTTTTGAGGGAGAAAGGTAATGTTGGTGAAGCCAGCCACACAAACCCTGGGGATGACAAAGCAAAAGGGGCGGCTGAGACATGTCTGACGCCCCAGACGCACAGAGCTTTGCATTCCCGAGACTTAGCCCCCGGAGAACAGGGATGGGGAGGAGTTACCGGTAGGAGCCCAGAGGTTCCAGCTTCCCGTTGTAATAGCCAAACGTGTTCGACTCATTCCCAACATCAATTTCGTATTTCGAGACTTCAGAGGAGCCTGGAGAATGTCCCTTTTCTTCTGTTACTATGAGGTATGTCACATAAGTGTGTGAGGTCCCCTTTTTGAAATCTGCATACGTACACTGCAAGTCACTCGTGGAAGGCCGATCAGCTAAAGCACAGAGAAGGAGAATCAGAAGACAGTGCTGGCTGAGGGAGACTTAAATCTCCCCATATCTAAATAATGACACGACGCTGGGTGATAATGACATCAGTGACCGTCTCTCAAGGATCACTCTATGCCTAGTTTAACTGCTTTACTTGTATTAACTCATTTCATCCCCACAAGTCTCATCACCTGAGTGTACATGTATTATCCCCATTTCACAGATGAGAAAATGAAGGCACAGAAAGCTAACAGGACCTGGCCCAAGGTCACACTGCCTATGAGGTGGGGCTGGATTTCCAACCCAGAGTGTCTGGCTCAGGGGCCCATGGTCTCATCCATCACAGGCTGGCCCCAGTTGGTTTGGCCGCTGTGTGATGCTGCCTCCCTCCGCGAGATTTGTTGAAAACCATCACAGCAAAATGACAAAGAGCTTGAAACACATCCATAATAAAACAGAAAGAGGGATCTCAACCTCACTTTTTGAAACTTTGCTGCAGGTTATCATCCAAGCATATTTCTACCCTCTAGAATCCCCAGTTCCTGACAGTGTGTTTGGTCTCCACCTTCCCACGGGAGATGAGAACGACACCAGAGGAGGGGAGACCGCAGAGGAGGTGCTGCATTACTCACACCTAGTTAAAGAATCGCTTTTTAAATCTAGGCCTTCTGCAAAGCACTCACCCATAAGACACTCTCAAATTATTCCCTTCCTACTACCATGGAGTAGAACAAAGCCCTTTAAGGGAAAGCAGCCTTTAATCCACCTCCTCACTCAGCTACTGGGATGCTTTGTACAAGTTCCTGGTAACAAATGCAAATCTTTTTCTGTTTTTTGTTAAGAGAAAGTCATCCCCTGAGGATGATGGGCATCTGTGTCCGTGTGTGTGAGAGTAAGTTTGTTAAGACTAATATTCTGCCACCTGAAAGGCCATAGGATGTAAAAGAAAAGAAAAACCTAGATCACGGGCCAGCAAGTTATGGGCCATGGGCCAAATTCAGCCACCACCTGTCGTGGTGAATACCAAATGGGAATGGCCTACTCATTCTTTATCTTTTACAACTTCATCCACAGAGAAGGACAGAGGCTGTGGGGCCTGCAAAAATGATGCAAAGAAAGTGTATCAACCATCAGGCTAATCGTTCCCCCTCCCTCTCTGAGTGCCAAGCACAGGCTGCAGCTTATGGAGAGGGAAATATTTACATTGTTAATGTGCCTCAGTTGACACAAAGACAGCTCCAGTCATAGCATTACTCACAGACTGCTTAACCCACAGAGGACCCTCCTTACCATCCCCAGTGGTGAGAATGACAGCGTAGGCTTTGATGGGTCCGTGGCTGGCTTCAAATCCACTGAAACTGACCTTGACTGAATTGTGACTGATGGTTGTAATATTAGGGGATCCCTCTGGAGCAAGGGGGTCTGAAATAAAATGAGACAAAGCATGATCACCCAACATCGAAAATCAAAGGAGGAACAAAATGATTAGGCAGAGATGTGCTTCGGTACCCTCCTCTAGATCTGCCTCTATCTGGAAGCTGCGTGCTGGTCCCAGAAGCAAGGGGCAGTGAAGGGAACTAGGGACGTGCAGGGACAGTGGACCCTGGGAAGCCGCCAAGCTTGCAGTGACCCCGTCAGTGCATTCAGCCACGTCCCCAGGGTGGATGCCCAGTAACCTTGTTTGATTTTGTTGTTGCTATTGTTGTTTCTAATGCTATATGATTTTTATTTGTTGAAGTATAACTAGAATTCTACAAAAGAGGGAAAAGACTCGTACAATGAAAACTACAAGAAGCTGATGAAAGAAATTAAAGGACAACAGAAATAGGCTCAGCGCCTGTGGCTCAAGCGGCTAAGGTGCCAGCCACATACACCTGAGCTGGCGAGTTCGAATCCAGCCCAGGCCCGCCAAACAACCATAACGGCTGCAACCAAAAAATAGCCAGGCGTTGTGGCAGGCGCCTGTAGTCCCAGCTACTTGGGAGGCTGAGGCAAGAGAATCACTTGAGCCCAGGAGTTGGAGATTGTTGTGAGCTGTGATGCTATGGCTCTACTGAGGGCAACAAAGTGAGACTTTGTCTCAAAAAAAAAAAAAGAAAGAAAGAAATGAACTAGATGTCAAAGAGTACAAAAAAGAATGCACAAGATCTCATTAATACCTTAACAAACTATACGCAGAAAAAGTCAAATATGGAGTTAAATAAAATGTTATTAATTTTTAATTTCAGTTGTTTCTTTTTACATTTTAATGTGGCTACAAGAAATCTTTAAACCATACATGTATTTCTAGAGGATGGAGCCCCTCTAAACAAGCATCAGCAGCCTCTCAAGTAACTGATGGCAGTGGCCGCCTGGAGGTGCTGTTCCCCATCTCACGGTCAACTGTGAGCACAGACACCCACATCTCACGGCAGTTCTCTGCCCTGTAGCTGGCCAGAGAGGGCCGCCACCCCACCCTCACCCTAAGACAGGTGGCAGCACCCTAGCTCAGGCACCACCAAACCCAGAAATCCTCTCCCTCTCGGCTCTTCTCAATCCTGTGCTCCAGGGGCCCCATCATCCTTTTTCTCCATGTGTCCCGGACCCAGCACATGTGGGCTAGAAGACTGTCACTCCCACACACCCAAACTCAGAGAAAATGCAATTCCACTTCTACGTGACGGGTGGTATTAATACATCTGTATATAAAAATGCATCTGAGGTAAAGCAAGCTACAGCTTACAAAGTGAAGAGAATCATTGCAGGAAATGATCCACGGTCAGTATCCCAACCCTGCCACTCAAATTTCAGCTTCCAAAATAATTCCCTCTGATGAGCTCCTGTACTCTGCGCCAGGCACTGTGCTCAGCCCTAGGGACACTGAATCAGACGTGATTTCCCTTCTTCAGGAGTTTATACGCACAAAGCGAGAGGACATCATGAAACAGAACTACAAAGATGTGCACACAATGGCCACTGTTTCTATTATGTTCTAGAGTGCTGCAGAACCCCAAAGGAGCGTGACCCAGGGCTGGGTACGGCTGGGCACTACACAGCTCTGTCTGGTCCCTGTGAATAGTGCCCCAGGGACCGTGCAGCACACACACTAAGCAGCTTTACACGGCGGGTCTGACATGGCCTTCAGCTCATATTACCTCATCTCATTTGTACAACAGTCCTTCGAGGTAAGCATTGTTTCCCCTTTTTACAACTAAGAAAAACAAGGCTCAGGGAGGTTAGATAGCTTTTCTGAAATCACACAGTTGGTAAAAGGTTAAAAAGTCGAATTGAGAATCAAATCCAGGTCTGCCCCCCTAGGTCTGAGTCTCTTTCTACAGAACCCCTTACCCACTTTCCAAGTCAGGTCTCTAAAGTAAAAGGCCCTTTTTTCCTCACTATTGCAATCACTAATTCTTTGGAAACTATTTGAAACATTGTAACGTCCTAAAGAAAACATATCCAGGAGTCAAAAAGCACAAAGTGAGATGGAACCTGAGATACAACTTTGACAAAGACAACGGGAGCAAAAGACAAATAAAATGAAACAAAGAGATAAGAAGTGATCTTTCCAAGAGCAAATACACATATACCACACACACACACACACACACACACACACACACACACGAAAGACAGGCCATGAAAAGATTAGCTTGCGGGATCCCCTGCTCAGTGAATGATTTTCTGTTTCTCAAAACAGCTCGGTAGCTTGTTAATATGAATTATAGGGAAATGTTAAGTCTTGACTGAGGATCTCATGATGGCACAAAAAAAGTCTTGCTAAATTTTTAAATGTAGTGCTGATATCAACATGGTTACATTTGAAACAAAGAAAAAGGGACCCCTCGTTTTGAAGCAATCAGTACACACTGAAGTATTTGTAAAGTTATACAATGATCAGGACTGACTCCAAAGTATCCAAGAAGGGAAGGAAGGAAAGGTACAAATGAACAAATAGGCCAAGTGCCAACAAGTGTTCCACTAGGTGGCAATGGGCCCCTGGGATTCATCACACTAGTCTCTACATTTGTGTATAGTGGAACATTTCCATAAAATGCTTTTTTTTAATGCACTAAGGGAGTCATCACTTAAAATGAAATGTGACAATCAGATATTATATAAAGGTATATAATGGAAACTTTTACAATGTAAAAAATAAGTCCCTGTTACTCTGCTTACTTCCTTAGACTGAACTTCTATAGAATGGGAAACTAGTCTACGCTAACAAAAGCAAGTATTTTAGGGAAATAAGAAAGTGAACTTCTAGGTCATGCTTACAGACCCAGTGGGTCTGCCTCTCTAGGGTGGCCACGGCCCACCTGGCCATGAAGCCCACCTGTGATGCCAGTGACACAGGTGCTTTGGACGGGGACTGCCATCTTCTCACAGGACACGGTGGTGACGCTGATGTTGTACGAGGTAGAAAAATTCAAATACATGACTTCCGTCCTGTACTCGGTGCCATTCTCCGAGAAGCAGCTCTCCAGGCGTGTCACTCTATACCAAGTCCCACTGCTGACCTGCAGCTCGAAGCCTTCATTGGCTCCAGGAGGACAGGCCCAGGTGAGAACCAGGGCTGGCTTTCTGGGGACCATGTCACAGTGGAAGGAGGTCACAGACGCGGGAACTAGAAAGGAAGCACAGTTCAGGATGAGATGTAGGACCCTCTGCCTTTGCAGACTCTGAAATGTGGGGAGTGGCAGAATCTGGGCACCTCTGTGCAGAGGAGGTAGGAGTGTTATGTGGTGGGAGAGGGAGAGGCTGACCCTAAATCGGGCAACACCAACTATGTGACCTCAGGTCGATCAGCCAACAACTCTAAGACTCAGCTGCAGGACCGTCTGACAGTTAAATCAAACAAGGGGTATCAGTCGCCGAGCAAAGTGCCTGGAAGGGACCAGGGCTCTGTGCGAGGCAGCTGTGTCAGACTGTCAGGGGTAGCAACTTCCTCACTTGCACTGTCTCATTTTGAGGCCCTCTTGTCCACCCTCCCGAACAGCTGAGCTTCGTGCTGTCCCATTGTGCAGATGTACCAACGGATTACTTAATTTGCTGAAGATGACGTGGCTGGCAAGGAGTGAAGCCACAAGTGGACCCCAGGTTTTCTAAGTCCACGTTCAGAGCACTGTCTACACGCACCACATATTGAATGATCAATGGCAAATGGTACCAATTTCTTGAACTTTAAAATGGGTGATATTTGTATCCATCTATTTGTGGGCTAGTTGAGAGCCAACATCAAACTGATGAAGTGGAAATTAATATGCTGCTGAGGATATTATCATTAATTTAATGCCATAGGATTTTAGAACAGGAAAAGCTCTGAAAGGCACTTAGTGCAACTCCTGCATTCTCTCCCCAGGGCCTGGAAGGGGCTCCCTGCCTGGTACACCCACTGCTACAGCTCCTGTTCCACCCAGCCCCAGCCATGCAAACTCAGAGATTTTTTTCTCTTGCTGAAAATAACTGTAGCTAAAGTATCAACATGGAAGCTTCCCTAATAGCAAAGATCAGAGCCCAGAGCAGGTGGGATACTGAGTTAGCAAAGGTGACTCAAAGCGGCAGGGAGTTCCTTGGCCACCCCATGTGGAAAGTCACAGGCCATCAAGGTTGCAGCTCCAACACTACCAGGGAGGCTGACCTCGTGGCACCCCACTTCCCACTCAGCCTGAGCACGTGTGAAAGCCTGGTCTGAGGAGGAAGTTACATAGGAGAAGGGGGCAGAGAAGGAGACATGTTCTGGGATGTGGCTGTCAAACAACGGTGCTATAACCAGAACTGTGAGAAGTGTCCCCAAGTGTCTGCCAAACCTTCCCTGGACCATCTGAAAGCATCCTAGGTTAAACACAAGGCTCTTCTTCTCTTTGCCACACTTGGTGGACCGTGAGATAGGTAGAGATCAAGAAGGCTGGAAAGACTAAGCGTCATCTTAACAATATCCTTTCCTTCTCCCTCAATATAGAAGCTGAACCAAGAACTGCATGGCTGGACATCACCTGTGTGCTGGCCCAGCACTGCTGGGGCCTTACCTCCCACCCCGCATGCTCCTGCTCCCAGGGATCCACTCCTGCCCTCAATCCCCAGGCTCTGGCTCTCCCTCCAACACAGCAGACTCCAGCCTTGGGGCCTGTGCACTGCTCCTCTGCCTGTAATACTCTCATGCCCTGACATCCACCTGGCTAGCTCCTTCCCTTCCTTCAGATCTTTGCTCAAAAGTCATGTTTTCGTGGAGGCCTCTCCTGAGCACCCTAGAGAAGTATCTCATTTCCTCCTTCCAAAATAAAAGTTCCAAGAAGGCAGAGACTTGTCTGTCTGGCATATTGTAAATGCAGTTATGATGAGGGCATCGGGACAGCACTAAAAAGCTGACAGAGTGTCTCGGAGAGCTCGATGTCTATCGGTGCACACCACATAAAACCTAACGAACTACAGATGGTGGAGGACCAACCTACAGGTCAGCACCACCGGGGAAGGGGACCAAGAGGCCACTCACATGTACAGAATGACTGCCACCCAGGTGCCAGTGACTCAGTAACATTCCCCACTTGTGTAAAGATCTCCACTGTGTAAGAAGAGCCAGGCATTAATTCAGTGACTACAAAGTCAGTGGCTCCAATGTTCGTGACCACTTCTCGTGTGTCATTGCTGGAATTGCTGACTCTCTCAATAAGGAGGAGGTAGGAATACGTGGGAGAGGCTTCATCGGAGTTCTTCCAACTTAAGGCGGCTTCTGTGGTAGTTGTGTTTATTTCAATGTTCGACACGTTGTTGGGCCCTTCATTCAAAAAAGAAAAAAAGAAAAGCAATTCTAAGTAAAAGTATAATTAGCTAGAATTCCAGGACTGTTTTAATTACTACATGCCAAAATACCCTGGCTCCTTTTGGACCTCCCACCCAAGTACTAACCAGGTCTGACCCTGCTTAACTTCCAAGGTCAGGTGAGATGGGGGTGGGGGGGAGGTATGGTCGTAGATCCTGGCTCCTTTTGGAAAGAATGAGTAAACCTACTATTTGCTGGCTCAAAAGACAGAAAACTTCCCCCAAAAGACATTTAGAATACAGATCAAATCCTAACAGAAGAAGTTTTCAGTCCTTTATTAATACTTCAACTTTATCAGCAGAATATATTTTAAGATACAGTTTCTAATTTGTTTTTTAAGTCTGACAAATAAAGAGGAAAACATACCGAGTTTCCCCAAAACTAAGACACTATCTTATATTTATTTGTTCTCAGGAAGACACACTAGGGCTTATTTTCAGGGGATGTCTTCCTATCTGTGCAGAAATGCATAGCATGGCTATGCAGATACGCTGCATAGCCATGCCCATCACTAGGTTTGATTATTGGGGTAGGGCTTATATTTAACAAATGCATAGAAATCCTGCTAGAGCTTATTTTGGGGGTAGGTCTTATTTTCGGGGAAACCCAGTACTAAAAATATTATACACTAACATCTTTACCATATACTTAGTTCGAACACTAGCAAACACCTCCCTCACTATTGTAGACAAAGCTCATCACCAAGCAGATCTTCTAATGCTAACACGACAAGGAGTTTGTATTCCCAAGGAATGCATGGTACAATTCGCCATTGCCAAGGAATAACTTCCAGCTTCTAAAGACAATTTCAAGTTCATGTGACTTCAATACCAGTGTCCCATGAGGACAACAGAACCTTTGCTAGGGCGACGTTTGCAACTTCAGCAGTTTGCAGATTCAACCCAGAGCCCAGAAACACACCAGCCTGCTCCTCCATCATCTAACCAATGCCTCCTCCAAGAGAATGCCAGGGCTTAGAAAGGGACTTACGTGTATAGTATGCAGTGGAGCTGTTGTCCCCCAGCACATGGTCCACCTCAGGATAGATTGTGATGTTATATAACGTGCCTGGCATCAGGCCCGGGAGAGTGATTTCTTTGTGAGAGGTGCTCATTTGGTTAGAGCCATGCTCAGACTGTACATTTAAATGGTAGGTGTACTCGGAGGCACTGTCCCCACTCTCCCATGCCAGCTCCATCTCAGTGGTGGTGATTTGGATGGCACGGATGTTAAATACTGCACTGGGGGCTGGTCAGAGGAAATGAAGGAAAATGAAACCTGTTAGTGACCACCATGATGCCCAGGTTCATCTCAAAGTGTCTGTCAGGAGAACTGGCTGTTTTGCCATCAAACTGTCAAACGCAATCATAAGAGACAAATTCCCAACAGAAATGTATACACTCTTGGCTCAGTGCCCTTAGCACAGTGATTATGGCGCCAGCCACAAACACAGATGGTGGCAGGTTCAAACCCAGCCCAGGCTAGCTAAACAACAGTAACAACTACAACAACAAAAAAAAAACAGCTGGGCGTTTTAGCGGGTGCCCGGGCCAGGTAAACAACAATGACAACTGCAACAAAATATAGCCTGGTGTTGCGGTGGGCGCCTGGAGTCCCAGCTACTTGGGAGGCCGAGGCAAGAGAACTGCCTAAGCCCAAGAGTTTGAGGTTGCTGTTAGCTGTGTCTCCACGACACTCGACCCAGGGTAACATGGTGAAACTCTATCTCAAAAAAAGAAAAAAAAAAGTTATTTGTAGAGTAATTATAGCAATGCAAATAAAATGTATGAGTAAGGACACAGAGATAAAAATAATTTATTTGAGTTAGAAGAGTGGTATTTGTTCCCCTTCCTTTTGATTGTGGTAAAATATACATACCAAAATATTTACAATTTTAACCATCTGTCCACATTTAATTTAGTGGCGTTAAATACACGGCAATGTTGCATAACTATCACCGCTATCTATAGCCAGAACATTTGCATCATCCTCAACTCTGTACCCATAAAACAGAAGGTACAAACTCCGTACCTAAAAACAGTAACTCCCCGTTCCCCCTCCCGCAGCCCCCGGTCACCTCAATTCCACTTTCTGTCTCTATGCGCCTGCCTGTCCTGGGTGCCTCGTGTAAGTGGAATCACATAGTATTTGTCCTTTTGTGTCTGGTTTGCTGCACTGAGCGTAATGCTTTCGAGATCCATCCATGTTGTATAGCCTGTATCACAATCTCATTCCTTTTTATGGCTAAAAAATATTCTATTGTATGGAGGTATCACATTTCATCAACCCATTTGTTTCCTGATGGACCCTGAGCTGTTTCCACCTTTTAGCCATTGTGAATAATGCTACCATGAGCACTGGTGTAAAAATCACTGTTGGAGACCCCGCTCTCAATTCTTTTGGATGTGAACCTAGAAGTGGAATTGCTAGATCATACGGTATTTGTTTTCCTTTTTCAAAAGTGCTTTTAATGCTATTAAATGGGTTCTTCCCGATAAGAATGGCAGCTATTCAATAACAGAAGGTAACCCCCTAAGAATCTAGGGCCTCACTATAATCCTTCTCAACTTCCATTCAATGGGCCTGTCCCAGGCTATAGGAAGGAGACGCCTTCTCCTCACCAGCACTAAACTATGTTGTAGCTGCACCACATGAAAGTGTCGGTAGCCATGGTGGGTAAGCTGTCGATCTCACAGCCAGACAGCAGCCAGGCCACCAC
Organism: Galago senegalensis; assembly: GCA_963575145.1. NCBI lineage: Eukaryota > Metazoa > Chordata > Mammalia > Primates > Galagidae > Galago > Galago senegalensis. The sequence continues at coordinate 15,653 of CAUYTI010163043.1, forward strand.
CTTGTCACTGTGGGCCCGTTATTAAGCTCACAGAGGCCCTGCTGTAAAACAGAGATGACAGTATCCACCCCATGGAGCTGTGTCAACATTTACAAAAGAAGCCTGTTTGCCTACCAGTTCTACCGTAAACGGTTTGAGATGGCCCTTCGGTCCCATTTGGTCCTTGTGGAAATATTTCAAAATGGTATTTGGTTCCAGGGTGCAAGCCATCAATGATAACAGTCTGATTAGTGGTTGTTTTCACCCAAGATTCTCCAGCTCCATCCTGGGAGATATTTATCTTAAAGGAATCCGAGTCATTGCTGCTCCAGGCTAAGCCAATTTCCCTTGTGCCAACTGAGGTTACTCGAAAGTTGGAAACTGGACCAGGAGCTGTGGGAAGAAAATAAACGCCTGGACTTAGAATCTGTTTCTCCAAGAGACAGGGATGATTACCTCACAAAATAGTTACACTGGCATTAAATACAAACTTAGGACACCTGATCTCTCTTTTTCTCTTTTTTTGCATCATTACCTAAAACACAAACTCTTCAGAAACTGGTGCTTCTGGCCAAGGAAAGAGCACCCAAGTGCCCAAACCTGGGTGTTTAAGTTGTACAAAGTCCACCACAGGGAATGAGCAGAGGCAATGAATCCCTGCGGTCGAGGGCCCAGGCTCTCCGGGAGAACCTTGGCTGCTCCTGGCTGCTTTATCATAAACGCATCACTGAGAACTCCAGAGCCTCAGTTCAGAGAGGTGTGGCAGAGGCACTCTTGACTCCCCAAATCCATTCCCTCCTTTTTCCTTCATCACACCCCCGATTTTTACCTATGAGTATGGCCGCTGGGAATAAAGACATTTCCCAGCCTCCCTGGTAGCTAGATGCCGCCATGTGACTAAGAATGTGAGCAGAAATTTGCAGGACTTCTAGAAATATCCTTAAAGACCAGAGCACGACTTGCAGCCCCTCTCCCTCTTTCTGGAACACAGCTGTGATGACCACAGCTCAGGCTACCAACACTGTGGCAGTGGCTTCAGCTTCCTGATCCCAGGTCACAGGTGAGAACATGACATTCCTGAATCCAGCAACTGCAGCAGAGGCTACCAATTCCTCACTCCACTGTCGCTGGCTCTCCAGGATAGTCAGTTCTGCAGCCTTAGGATGGGAGTCCTTTCTGGGAACCAATCCTAACACCTGCTCCTAGCAATTATGGGCTAAATTGTGCCCTCCTCCCTAAATTCATTCTAAGGAGAGGAGATGAGGACACAGACCTAAGGACAACCATGTGAAGACAGCCATCTACAAACCAAGAGGACAGGCTCAGAAGAAACCAAACCCACTGTTACCTCAACCTCCATCTTCCAGCCTCTGGAACAGTGAGGAAAACATATTTCTGTTGTTTCAGTCACCCAGTCTGTGGTACTCGTTACAGCAGCTGCAGCAAACTAATACACCAGTCCTTCCACTGACCCTATAAACTCTCAAAGGATAACCCCTTTTGGCTTAAAATAGCTCATAGTTTCTGTTTCTTGCCATTGAGCCCTGGCTAACACTCTACCATTCCCAATCCTCCCTAGCCCTGGGCTTCTATTATAGGAGAAAGAAATAAAATCCTCTTGTTTAAGCCATTGATGATACCTTGGGAGGTGGAAGAGGAGGGGTTGTTGTAGTTTAACCTAATACTAAATAATAGAGAGATTAAACAGGAAAAAAGTAAAAGGTAAAGAAATGAAAACAGACTTTACCCCCCCATAAGGTACCCCTACCTTTACCTATAAGGTAAAGCAACCTTAGAGGATAAGCCTTATAGGCATCCTGGGTTAAATTTCCTGCTCACCACTTGCTAGCTCTATGGCCCTGGGCAAACTGTTTCAGCTGAGCTGGGCTCTAGTTTTCTCATCTGTAAAAGGGAGACCCTAATTCCCATCATGGAAGCCACAGCTATGTGTATAGAGCCCCTAGCCCTGTGCACAGCTACTGTCTATACTAATGATGAGTAGTGAAGTCAGTATGATACTACTATACCCTAGTACACCATTATTGTCTTATTTTACACAATCAGCCTTCTTCAGAACAGAAAGTTTCTTATTTGCTTCCAAACACCTTCTCTTTCAGGGACATTTAGCAAACAAAGGATGAGACATACGGCTATGCCAGTGTGTCACTAGAATGTCAGCATCCAAGGGACATGAATATACAGGCTCTTTTTTTCTCCCTATATTAATTCCCTCCAGGTCTGAACCACACTACAAGCACAGGCCACAGTCAAGACAGACCAGAGGTTTAGCCTCACCTCTGTCACTTACCAGGTGTGACACCTGCCTACATTACCTCCTGGCCTTGGCTTCCTCATCTACAAAATAAAGCCAGCACCAACCACATCACAGGGTCAAACAGTGCATGGAAAATGTCACGTGGAGCTCAGCACATGGTTAGGATCACCAACGTGACCAAGGATCACCATTATTATCTCACACGCCCTGAAGGAGGTTAGAGCCCCTCTGGACCCCACGCTGGGCTATGCATTCTCAGAGGGCAGGGTCAGAGCTTCTCCAGTCTGTATCTGAACCTGGCACATAGGAGGCTGGCAAGAAAGGTTAGCTAGAACAGCATGTGAACTCACGGGTGTACACTTGGAGGGAGCCCGGCATGCCCCTGGTGTCACCAAGGAGGGGATACACTGTGACGTCGTAGAGGGTACTCAGGGTGAGTCCGGGGATGACGGCCTGCATCTCACTGACGTTGACAGATAAGAAACTCGTCTCCGTAGCCACGACTACCTCGTAGGTATACACAGAGGATGACTCATTATCAGTGATTTTCCAGGTCAGGGTCAAGCTTGTGGCACTGATGTTCACGACTGTGACGTCAAAAACCTGACTAGCATCTGTGAGGACAGAAGAAAAATTAAAAATAACTAGAACAGCAGGGAAAGAGAGAGAGACAGAAGTTGTCATCGGGGCATGTCACCAAGGCTGAGAAACTCTCGGGGTCATCCCTTTCTCCTCCTCCACACCATCTAACCATCCCAGAAAGGTGTGTGGTTCCCAGGCAAAGTCCAGCATCTCTGGCCAGTGAAGAAACTAGCTGGCCCACCACACCTGCACAGCTACTCGTTGTCCTTTTTGAGTTGACTTCAGAGATACAAAGAACTCGTAAACAATAACATGGACCCTATGTGTGCTCTGCCCTCGGTGCTAGGGGGACCCAGAAAAGCCCCCAAGAATAAATCCATCTGAAAATGAACACTAAACATGATCAATTAAAATTGCAGACTTCAAACACGAGGCAGATTTGGGTTCCAAGCCTAGTTCTGCTTCAATAGCCAGTTGGGCCCCAGGAAAACCAATTAAGCTCAGTTTCCTCATCTATAAAAATCAGGACAGCAACCCTAAGCTCAAGAAATGATAGCGTGAGAGTGCTAGGTATTAGCCTTGGCCCCACCCCACACTCCCGATGTACCCTCCGTCCTCCTCTCACCTGCAGTGGCCACAAGGCTACCCTGCACATGGCACTACCAAGAGGCCTTACCGCATGTCTGTGACCGGGTCCCACAAGCCAGCGAGGTGGACAGGCACCAGAGGCCCAGGGGAGGTGGGCAGCATCCTCCTTCATGGCCTCCCACTCTGGGCCATGGGTCTGACATGGCTGCGTCACCCACTCTCCCCCACTCCCCCCTTGTCCTCCCCTCACCGGCCAGACCTAGCAGGACCTTCTGCCACAACTAGCCTTGGGGGCCTCAGCAGCCTTCATGGCTTCCTAATGCTGCCCCACCTAACTAGTCTCTTGAAAGATGTGAGGTTTTCTCTATGTGTGTGTATGTCTTGTAATGGACTAAATGTGTGTCTCCCAAAATTCCTATGTTGAAATCCTAACCCCCAAGGAGATGGTAGCAGGAGATGGTAGCAGGAGATGGGGCCTGTGGGGGGTAATTCAGGAATTACCACCCTCAAGGGAGCACTCAAGAGTGAGGTTAGTGCCTACTAACCAAAGAGACCTGAGAGAGACACTCCCTCAACCCTGCAGCCACGTGGGGACCCAGGGAGTCTCCAACTCAGAAGGAGCCCCTCAACCCCAGGCTCAGACTTCCAGCCTCCAGGGCTGTGAGAAATAAGTGTTTGTTTAATGTTTACCAGTCCGAACTGGTAAATTTGCCATCCCAAACTCACTAAGACACACACAGAGAAGAAACAGCTCCTGTAATTACTATTTACCGTGCACTGAGGCAGTTCCACACAAAGCAGGAGATGTGTGTATTCACACCACCAAGACTCCAAATACCATCACTATTACTTTACTTTTCCTCAAACAACTTTAAAAAGCAGGGAACCCGAGACACCCAATGACCCCTTTTAGTAAATCAGGTAAAGGGTCCTTCCTCTGGCTGGACCTATCCCCGGGGTACACAGCTTCTCACACAAGCTTCTCATGTGCAGGACAACCCCACCACTGCCAACGGCACCCGTGGGGGGCCCCTTCTCCTCCTGGAGCTCACCCACCCTGTGGAAACCAAGTCCTCCCCCCTCTCCGGCAGCCCACTCACCCCCGCTGCTCCTGCAGAGCGCTCAGGGTTCTTGACGTAAAGTCCAGACCTCTCTCACACCACATCCTCCCCACCCTACCCACGCATCAGCAAAATCATCCAAATGAAGAAATAAGGACATAGAGGACCCTCCCTCAACATGGACACCAAGAAACGCTGCAGTTCCTTAGAGCCACAGCTTGTCACTGACTTCCTGCCCAAATGTTCTAGCTCTGTACAAGTAAGACCGTCTGGCCTCTGACTGCCTCCTGGATTCTAAAACCCATTCCCCTCCCCCTTTACACTCTCTAAAAGAAGAGACAGTTCTCAAAGCACGCAGGAAATCTCTCTCTAGGAGTGAAATCCACCCCTTAGGAATTACTAGGGTCCCTGAGATGCCTACACATCCCAATACCCCTCCTTCCCACGCTCCACTCCTGCTTCCATCCCAGTCACCAGAACCAGGGACACGGGCTGCCCTCCTGGCTAGTCTCCTGCCTGGGATTCCCACTCTCCACACCACCCACATTTCACCGCCCAACCATTCCTCTGACACCCAGCTACCTGGTCACTCCTTAGGCACAAAGAGGTCTATGGGCCTATGACAGCCTTTGTAAATATTTGTTTACAAAAAGAATTTTTTTTTCTTAAGTCATCAAATAGCCAGAGCAACCCGATGGACCTTAAACAAGGAGCCAGAGCCCCCCCGCGGCCCGCGGACCTGCCCTCGGCTTCCACACATCCACCTCTCGTCCACTGAATGCACTTTCACTCAGGGGTTTCCTCACGGACCTGTCTTCGCCTTCTCCCCATGTATACAGAGCCTCATGTCCTCCCTAGAGGAGAGAGGTCTCCCCCAGGACTGGAGGTTAGGACTGCGTTCCCACCATCCAGTGTCCACAGCAGTGCAGGGGGCAGCTAGTGTGGACGGGGCCATGATACCTGCATGGTACTCCCTACCAAATAGCACCTGACCCTTTTGGTGGAAGAAGCACTTGTCACTTGCAGGAAGACCGGGAGACAGCAACTCCCTCCCCCAGCACAGCCATCCAGAAAGCAGACTCTGACACCTCTTCCCTCCCAGACTTTGAAGGCCCAGCCCTCCAGAGGTCTGTTTCTCTCCTTATTCCTCCAGCCCTAACACTCGCTCCCTCAGTTCTGTAAATATATGTATATTTGGATCAAATACCCAGACTCAGTCCTCTCTGCCTACAATCAGGCCTCGGGGCTATGATGAGGCTGTGTTTGTTCCTGAGCCCGTGGAGCCTGACTGTGCTTTTCGTGTGCTCACTCCCCAGCTGTCCTCAAAGTTCCCTGAGGGTAGAAACCATGCGTTTCTTTATTCTCTCATCTGCACCAATCCAAAAGCCTGCAAATACTGGTCAGTTTAGAAGGTGGCTATGCTGGTACTTACAGCCAGAAAGCAGCAACCTGTAGTCAGCAAGTGCTTCAATAAAAGACCTGTCTGAACACCAAAGGAAGGCCCAAAGAGGGAACTGGTTTCTTTATCTCAAAGGGATTAAAAATTAACCAACAGTTATCTATTTATAAGAGAAAACTATTATACCAGCCTGTCTCACTGGCTAAATGCAGAGATATGAAAGATGGACACAAGGGAACGCCCTTGTCTACATGTGGAGCTGCTCAATCTGTTTGGGGGGGGGGCGCTTATGAAAGTTTAGAGATACACAAAAATCAAGAAATATAAAATTTGTGAGATGGAAACATATGAAGCCCTCCCAGCAATACCGATAAGCCAAGCAAGTTCAAACTGGCACCTGTGAATCAGAAAGGACACTGCTGTCCACTGTGTTTCTTGGAAGATATTGGACCATAACACAGTCTCTGAACTTTCATAGTGACCTACATACACGTATTGCACTTAAAGACACGCCTTGCCCAAGAAGTTCAGAAGAAACTCATGAGATCACGTCTGTCCAAAAAAATCTTCCAGAAAGTTCTCCCAGACAACAAAACTTGCTAAGCAGGAAATAACTCAGAGGCTGGGAGCCCACTGCTCAGTGAGTGGTTAGGGTGCCAGCCACATGCACCAGGGCTGGTGGGTCCCAATCCAGCCTGGGCGTGCTAAAACAAACAAACAACAAAATAATAATAACTGGGCACTGAGGCAATTGCCTGTAGTCTCAGTTACTAAGAAAGCTGAGGCAAGAGAATTGTTTGAGCCCAAGAGTTTGAGGTTTCTGTGAGCTATGACACCATGGCAGTCTACTGAGGGTGACGAAGTGAGATTCTGTCTCAATAAAAAAAAAATTTTTTTTAATTAAAAAAAAAGAAAGTGGGCAGGGCACCGCCCCATATACCAAGAGTGGCACATTCAAACCCGGCCCCAGCCAAACTGCAAAAACAAAAAACAGCCAGGCGTTGTAGCAGGCACCTATAGTCCCAGCTGCTCAGAAGACTGAAATTAGAGAATCGCCTAAGCCCAGGAGTTGGAGGTTGCTGTGAGCTGTGATGCCACAGCACTCTACCAAGGGCAATAAAGTGAGACTCTGTCTCTTTCTAAAAAAAAAAAAAAAACTCAGAACCAGAATTTCAGAAGACACCACTGCGCTGGAGCCATTTTACAAAATTCAACATACTTGTTGTGAACTCTACAGTCTGAGGCTTTCCTTTCGTGCCATCTGCTGCTTGAGAATAAACAGTGGTCTTGTACTGAGTGCCAGGCTTTAACCCAACAAGCAGGATGTGCATGTCTTGAGACTGCTGGCCAGAGGATGGGGCCGTAGGCCCAGGGAAGTTCTCAACACACACAGGCGTGGTGGCACTGTCGCAGGCCTGGGGCCAGGTGTCTGCCGGGATTCTTTCAGTGTCGTTGACATCTGTTTCTGGCAAAGAGACAAAGAAATTAACCACAAGAGGGAAACAGGTCCCCTGTCTTTGTTTAGTGCCCTCACCCCATAAGATGATTCGTATGACAGTGCCCACAGCTGGTACCCCATGTAAACACTGCAGTATCTGCAAATGACTACTCCAAGGTCAGGGCAGAAGACAGCTGCCAGAGTTTCCTGCTAAGCATCCCCTTCTCCGTGGGCGGGATAAGCTCCTCCAAAGGCCCAACTTGGATTAACACACCTGCTATTTGTTCAACTAAAAGATAAAAACACTAAAGGGGGCTCGGTGCCGACAGCTCAGTGAGTAGGACATCGGCCACATACACAGAAGCTGGCGGGTCCAAGCCTGGCCTGAGCCTGCTAAACAACACTGACAACTGCAAAAAAAAATAGCCAGGTGTTGTGGTGGGTGCCTGTAGTTCCAGCTACTCGGGAGGCTGAAGCAAGAGAATCGCTTAAGCCCAAGAGTTTGAGGTTGCTGTGAGCTATGAGGCCACAGCACTCTACCAAGGGTGACATAGTAAGACTCTGTCTCAAAAAAAAAAAAAAAACACTAAAAGGACCTCTACTGTCGCGACCCATCGGGCTCCTGTGGCCCTGGTCTCGGTTAGCGCAGGAAGGAACCAGGCGAGAAGCGGATTAGAAGTACAAGCTTGTGGAAGGCGGGCTAGCCCTTACTTTCCGGGTAGCCCCGAGCAACCTCCGCACCAGCCTTTTACTGAAAGGGAATCATACAGGTGAGGGGAGTAATTAACAATGACTGCTTGCTGAGGGCACGGGCTCCTCCCCCAAGGAACTCCTGTGGAGGAATGGCCCGAGGTCCACGCCTCAGCTGCAGATCATCTTGCTCGGATGTTGGCATCTCCTACAGTGGTCTCCTCAGTAACCAATCCCCTTCCTCATCCTGACAGCTCCCGTCTCCATTTGGAAAATTCTGGCAACTCTGGGAAGCAAAAGCACCTCGGGCTCTGGAGTGGAACACAGGCCACTGGCAGCATGATTGGTTCAAAGGGCACCTTTCTCCCAGGTCCTGCCAATCAGAGCATTACAGGAATTTGATGGACATGCTGGGACAAAGACACTTTCCATCAGTACCTGAAGGAAGAGGCAGGGACCTCCAAGAGCAGGTCACCTCCACTGGGGTGGATGGGAAGAAACCCAGGCCCTGGTAACATCCCTGGATCGCTCCATCAGCCCTTGCCTGAACCTTTGCCAAATGAATAGATGTCCTTTATTATTTAAGACAGTCAGGTAGAGTTTTCTGTTTCCTGCAAATAGATGATTCCCAACTCACATTGAAGCAGCAGGAGAAACTGAAGAATATCTCTTTTCAGTATTTAAAGGAGAACATTTCAAAATAAGGGCAGTGCCTGTGGTTCAAGGAGTAGGGTGCTGGGCCCCATATACCAGAGGTGGCGGGTTCAAACCCGGCCTCAGCCCAAAAAAACCCAACAAAACAAAATAGAAGGAGGGGTGAATTGTATCAAATGCTGTGAGTGTCAGGTCAGAGATGTTTTATAGTCCAAAAGCTGTAACAGGCGAGGCTGTCACAGATTACATCTATAATCCCAACGCTCTGAGAGGCTGAGATGGGTGGATCGCTTGAGCTAATGAGTTGAGACCAGCCTGAGCAAGAATGAGACCCCGTTTCTAAAAAATAGCTGGGCGTTGTGGTGGACACCTATAGTTCCATCTACTTGGGAGGCTGAGTCAAAGGATTGCTTGAGCCCAAGAGTTTGAGGTTGCTGTGAGCTATGACACCCTAGCACTCTACGGGGCAACTCTGTCTCAAAAAACAAAATGCAAGCTGGACGCTGTGGCTCATGCCTGTAATCCTAGCACTTGGGAGGCTGAGATGGGTGGATTGTCTGAGCTCACAGGCTTAGGACCAGCTTGCGCCAGAGCAAGACCTCATGTCAAAAAATAGCTGGGCATTGTGGCAGGCACCCATATCCCAGCTACCTGAGAGGCTGAGGCAAGAAAATTGCTTGAGCCCAAGAGTTTGAGGTTGCTGTGAGCTATGATGCTATAGCACTCTACCCTACTGAGGGCAACAAAGTGAGACTGTGTCTCAAAAAGAAAAGAAAACAAACAAACAAAAAAATACACCCAGGACTTGGATCTTACACTCTTATCTGTTACCTGGAGGGAGAAGAGGAGCTGTATCTTAGGGATTTATTTCTGAGGTCTTCCTTGCCTGTGTCTTTGGGGAAATTCCCCCACCCTCAGCCCCCACGTAACTCTTTTCCAGAAAGTTCTGGAGGTTTTAATGGCTACCTCCCTGCCTCCATGCCAAACTCATGTCATTTGTATGTCAGATAAGAGAATATCTGATATTTTTAAAATTCCTTAGGCAAAAAGAAACCACATTCCTCTACTTAGCAGGCCAACACTGGGACAATTATTAGTATCTAACTCAATTCCCTTCAGCCCTGCCACTGACCTGACCTGCCTGGTGGGCCTCTAGGGCATCTGAAGGTGACCCGCTGGGCTAGGGCAGAGTAGCAGAGCCTGAAGCTGCAGAGGCAGCTGGAGCCCTGCCCCACACGTGGCCCCGGGCTGTGAAAACCAGCCTCTTCCTGAGTGGATTACCCTGTGGTCTAAGTGACTGAAGCTGCTGAGAATGCTATTGTAACAAGAGGCTTACTGAAATGTAGACACCCAGCCCTAGCATGTCCTGACACACAGACGGAAAATAAGCAGAATGAACCCCCAGCACTAAGCTGTCCTATTGTCCTGCTTGTTGCTAAAACACCTTGCTGAGTTTTTTGCCAAGAGCCCTCCCCAACCAGCACTGAGCTCTCAGTTCTACAGGCTTCCCCTCCCCAGGGAGACGTGGGATGGGAGCAGGAAGGCCCAGAGCTAAAGTGTACAGCTGAGCAGTTGTGTCATGCAGCCTAAATATTACAAAGAAGACCGTGCAGGTGAAGGACAAACCCAAGGTCAGATGGTAAGTTGGCTACAGAGCCAGGATTAGCTAACATTAGGGTTCTCCGACTCCCCCTCAATGAGATGTCTCTCCCATGCACCTTGGATCTCATCCTATCCCAAGTACACCCCTGCCTGCCTCACGTCCTGCTCCTCCTTCCCGATGCACTCAGTTCTTATCCCCTTCTCCACCCCCACCCCAGACAAAGTGGCTGCCTGAGGGGTGAACTTGCAGACTGGTGTGCGGTCTCCCTCCATTTGGTGCTGGTTCACTTATTGGGGATGGAGTCACAGGCCATGGTCACGCCACACAGAGGGAGATAATGTCCCTGCAGCTGCCAGGGGAAAACAGAATGGAAAAGTCCCATCCCACCATCTCATGACCTTAGGGACAGTCAGGAAGTGGGCGTGGCTCTGCTACACCCCCCACAGGGGACAGGCTGCTGCTACATGGGGGAGGTCCTGGTGACACACGGTGCAGGGCTTGAGGACTGCGGGGCTTTGGGAATCTGGAGTGAGCTCTGTGGCTTTCCAAGAAGCTGGTGGCTCTAGGAGGGGACTGAGGAAGATGGGGTTGGAAAGCAGAAAGAAGGAAGGTGGGGAGAAGGTGTGAGTTGCTCCCAATGGCCTTTCCCTGGGTTCTGTGGCCCGGCAGTGGTGTACCCTCGCCGGAGTATGCAGTGAGAAATCGGGAAGCCCCTCTTCGCACTTCCTCCCCAACCTTCATTTCCTGCCTTCACAGATTTTGCCAAGTTTACCCTCTCAGCTCTTCTCAAGTCCACTCTGCCCTTCCCACCAGCTCCCTTTGCGCCTCTTCTCACTCGGTTGCAACAGTGTCCTGGCAGCGCTCTGCTTAGCCCTAAAACCCAGTCTCCACACGGCCTCCAGGCTCCTGCCCTACAGTCTGACCAGCTGTTCCTCCCCAGTTCCTGGGTTAGTAACTCAGGCTCCTTAGTGCGGTCAAAAGGTGTCCGTGGTTTCACTTTTGCTTGCAAAAGCAGTGCGGACAGTGGTGAGAAGCACAGATGCTGGAGCTGGATTTCCTGGGTTCAAATCCTGCCTGTTCCTTTCTATGTACTGTGTACTGAGGACAAGTTACTGAACCTCTCTGTGCCATCATTTTCTCATCTGTGAAGACAGAATTTTAACAGTAACTGCCTCATAGCTTGTGAGGATTGACTCAATTTTCTGGTGTAAAAGCAGTTAGAAATGGGATCATTACTACCCCCACTCCCAGTGTTCTCTCCTCCCCCTCCCTGCCTGATGCATCAACTTCAGTGGCACAGCTTTTCCTGTAATCCTCTCTCTACATATTGTGCCATTTCTCAGCTCAGTGTCTGGCCTTTGAAGGGATGACTTCCTCCCACCCTCCTCAGTGCACCTGCTCAGAGCCCTGGTGTCTCCTGCTGTTGCTCTGGTCTCCCTAGGTTATGGCTGCCCTCTTTTGTACATAGAACCGGACTTACTCCATTTTGCTTAGGACTTTGCTAAAGGCTTTCAACATTCCCCCTTTCAGCTCAGCTGAAAGCTGCAGAGTTTAGCAAAAACTGCAAAATCCTGCAAAGCCACAGCTCTCCCTTGTAAGCAGGAGACACCTAGCACTAACCTTGCAGGTGCTGGCTTTTGTGAAACTTAACTTGCGTTAAGGAGTCTCCCTCCCCTATTGAAAGCACCTTATAAAATGTTTGTACCCCTGCCTCTGGTTGAGAGACTTTCAGGCGTAAGCCTAAACTGGCTCTTGACCGCTGGCCAATAGAGGACTCCTGCTTAATTTGGACTCAGTGTGCTGGCGCTCCTCTATTCCACTCACTTCGGGTATAACACTTTCCTATCTGTCTCCCCTGAGGGCAGCTCTGGGTCCCTGGTACCTAGAATTTTACATGGTATACAGTAGGCCCTCAATAAATAAGTGATGAATGAATGAATGAATTAAACATTATTCCCTGAGTGTGAGTCTTCACTGAAGCAGGAGTGCTTGTGTATGAGGATTTTATGGTACCACCACAGTCCTGAGGATACAACTTAACATCGTGTCCCTCTGCTAGGCCACATGTGCTCCACTGCTATGGGCATTAGGCACACAATGACCAGGGAAAGGGCCCACAGCCTCCTGGGGGATAGCAGAGGGAGGAGGCAAAGGGGAAGGACAATGCCACCTGACATAGCAAGATGTCTGCTCTCAGTCTGGGCGCAGTGGCTCACACCTGTAATCCTAGCACTTGGGGGAGGGCCAAGGTGGGTGGATTGTTTGAGCTCAGGAGTTTGAGGCCAGCCTGAGCAAGAGTAGGACCCTTCGCTACTAAAAATAGAAAAATTAGCCTGGCATCATGGCAGCCACCTATAGTCCCAGCTGCTTGGGAGGCTGAGGGAAGAGGATTGCTTGAACCCAAGAGTTTGAGGTTGTTGTGAGCTATGATGCCACAGCACTCTACCAAGGACAACAGAGTGAGACTCTATCTCAAAAACAAACATGCCTGTAATCCCAGCACTCTGGGAGGCCAAGACAGGTGGATTGCTTGAGCTTACAAGTTTGAGAACAGCCTGAGCAAGATCAAGACCCCATCTCTATAGTTTTTTTTTTTTTAAAGGAGATGTCACTCTCTCCACTTGTGTTTCTTTCTTTATTTATTTTTTTCAGTTTTTGGCTGGGGCCAGGTTTGAACCTGCCACCTCCAGTATATGGGGCTGGTGCCCTACTCCTTTGAGCCACAGGTGCCACCCAAGACCCCATCTCTAAAAATAGCTGGGCATTGTGGCAGGCACTTGTAGTCTCAGCTACTTGGGAGGCTGAGGCAAGAGAATCACTTGAGCCCAAGAGTATGAGGTTGTTGTGAGCTGTGATGCCACAGCACTCTACCCAGGGCAACAAAGTGAGACTCTGTCTCAAAAAACAAACAAACAAAAAACCTAAGTCTACTTCCCCATCCTTTCTTGGGCCTCCAGTAGTTCGTATGACCCTGGGAACCTGCCTGACAATGTTCTCTGGGTTGGAGTCAGAACAGCCCATATAGCTCTGCCATGCTGTTGTCCAGAGCCCAAAACATGGGGATAATACTCTACTTCCCAGGGTGGTGTTAGGCTCACATCACCCACTCACCATCCTTCCCCATCATCCATTCATTTAATAACTTTATTAGGTTACTGTCTTCCACACCAGGCCTGGTGCTAGATATAAGGAACATGACCTTGGTTAAGACGCATGCAGCCCCTGTCCTTGAGAGTTATGAGAGAGGCAATGAAACAATGCAGTTGAAGCATGGTGAGTACAAAGGGAGTGAATGAAATAAATGGAGAAGTCTTTGTGGGTGGAACTGGTCTCTCATGGTCATAGGTTCCTGGCACCATGACCCCACTTCCTCTATGCCCTTCCACACCCAGGGCTGAAGTTACTGCCCTTTAGTACCTGAAAGGGTTTTGAGCCATTACAGGCTTAATATTGTGAGCTCCCAGTGTTCAGAGCCATGTTTAAGTTGGTTCAAGGTGTCTGGGAAGAGAAGGTGGACAGTCCAGCAATCTCTCCACCCCTTCAGGCAGCTGAGATGCCCCGTCCATGCTTCTTGCTCTTGTATTCATCTGGAAGCAAGCTCACATTGTCTAAAGCCTTGACTTTGGAGCTGGACGGCCTGGATTTGAATCCCACCTCAATGCTTTACTAGCTGGGTAACTTGAGCAAATTTCCTAACCTCTCTGAGCCTCGGCTCCCATATTTGTAATAATATCCACTGTATGGGACTGTGTGATTATGTGACACTATCGGCAAAGTGCGTACAGCAGTGCTTATCTCTGTCCCATGAGCACTGTCCTTGCTTTTACCACACTGTGTTCTGTGTTGTGTTCCTCTCCCCACGTCCTTAAGAAGAGGGACCGTCCAACTTCCTCATTTGTCTTGGTATCCCCAGGACCTGGCACAGAGTCTGGCTCAGAGCAGGCAGGCCAAAGGTATTGGTTGAGCGACGACTGACTCCACAGTCAGCGTGAGCCCAAGGATGGGCGGGGGCCCAAGGCCAACACTACCCACGGCGGGTGGGGCTTCCCTTTTCCTGTGAGGGTCCAAGGAAGACATTAGGGTCACAGGAGGCTGAGTCCGGGGATGCTTGGTCCGGGTGCCATGCTGCTTTTCCTACTTACAGATCCCAAGGGTGCAGTGGCCATCTGCCGGAGCCACAAATGGCAGTCATGTCCTCTGAGGCAGGTGCTCCGGGAGGCAGAGTCCGGAGCCAGCCTAGAGGATTTACTCTTCCGCCACTGAGCACCTGGATCAGGGACAGCTAGAGAGAGAGTCCACATGGCCCTGCAGAGAGGATGTGGTGGCTGGCCAGGCCGGGGAAGGGGCAGAGGGCACTCCCAGAACTGTTGTGGTTCAAGGAAAGGAGGATGGTCTTGATGGCTACATAGATGAAACAGGGAGGAGGGCTGTCTCATGTCCGACAGGGCACAGAATGCCAGCAGATGCCCAGCCGGTGCCCCCAACACGCTGGAAGGAAACTGGGGCCCAGAGTGGGAAGGGGCCTGCTCAGCACCTCATGGGGTCAGCATAGACCCAGGGCTCATACCGTGCTCAGCAGTGTGGCCCCCAACATTGTACAGCAAGGTTGCTTGGTCTCAGCTCTCAAAGCCTAGCAGAGCCCTTAGTGAGGTAGGTGGGGAGCAGGGGATCTGACAGACCCAATTGAGTGGGGTCACGAGTCACAGATAATCAGAAACACATGCTACTGGTGATTATGCCCACTAAGAAGTGGTTTTCAGCTGTAATCCTAGCCCTTTGGGAGGCCAAGGTGGGTGGATTGCCTGAGCTTACCAGTTCAAGACCAGCCAGAGCCAGAGCGAGACCTCATCTCTAAAAAAAAAAAGGCCCGGGGATTGTGGCAGGTGCCTGTAGTCCCAGCTACTTGGGAGGCTGAGGCAAGAGAAAAGCCTAAGCCTAAGAGCTGGAGGTTGCTGTGAGCTGTGACGCTACGGCACTCTACCAAGGGCAACAAAGTGAGACTCTGTCTCTTAAAAAAAGAAGAAGTGGTTTTCATGTTAATGGACCAGAAGAGGTCTGGAATGTGGGATTCTGGGTGAGAGACGTCCTCTGCTCTGAATCGGTCAGAGATGGGCTCCTTGTTCTCCTCTCAGTCCTCCCTCCCAGACACATGAGACCAGCTGAGCGATGAATAGCTGACCAGGCCCCTGCAGGTGGGGACATCCTGCACAAGAGACAGTGACCTGCTGCAGCAGAGTCCCCAGTGGGGAGGGGACTTGTTGCCTCTAAGACATAGGGAGGAGCCGCCCGCTCAGAGGCTTTCTCACCGGCCCTTGGCGGTGCTGCTGCTGGCTTCATGTTACACTAGAACTTCACATGCCACACACATCACACATACAACACACACACCGCATGTGCACGTACACACTACACACGCACACAAACTACACATATCACATACCACACACATATACCACACAAGCACATGCACCACATAAACCCTCATATATGCACCACACACAATAAACACACACCACACATACATACCACACACAGACACATGTACGGCACACATGTACCACACACAGACACACACCAACCACGCCCACACTCACATACCACATATGTAATGCACATACACCACGTACACACCATAGACCACACAACCACACACATACCACACGCACATACACACCCCCACACCCCACACACGTGCATATACCACATGTACATACCACTGATCACACAACCACACACATACACATATGCACCACACACATACACACCATACCCCAAACACATGTGCCATACCACATGTACATACCACACACAGACTATACACCACAGAACACACAACCACACACATGCCATCATACATATACACACACCACATGTCTATACATACCACACATACACATATATCACACTCACCACACATATATGTACCACACACACATATATCACATACATACCACATACATGCACACACCACAGACATTATACACCTATACCCCCCACCATACAGCCACACACCACAATACAAACACACATACCACACACGCACCCACACACCATATAGCACACAACCACACACATTCCTCATATACAAACATGCCACATCATACACCACACATGTACTACACCACACACGCATACACCACATCCACACACCACACACCCCACACACATACCACACACCACACATTTTATTACACACATATTCACCACATACACATACACCACACCACACAAACCAAGCACATATACATATACACTCCCCATACATACACCACAGACCACACACACACACACAATCATACACATACCACAATACACATATGCATGCCACTTATGCCACACACATATATGCAAACATACTACATACACAAAACACACATATACATACCTCATGTACACACCACACACATCACACCCTCACACCACATAACCCAAGATATAAAAACACACACCACACAACCACATACTACCCTACCCCCATACCACACACACCCCTTCCCACCTCACTGATGAACATACACCCATCTACCCTTTTCACAAGCTGAGACAATTCCAAATAGACTTGTGAAATTTCATGTTATGTTTCTAGCAGGGAATGGGGTGATGGCTTGAAGACCAGCTTATGGGAATGGAGACCGTAGTTCTGTTGAAAGTGGTTTGTGTGACTCTGATTAAGCCTGTGCCTGCAATTGTCCGACATCCACTTAGCCATTCAACTGCATTTCCATATTGATTGAACTCCCTACTGTGCACTAGGCATAATTCTACGTTCTGTGGTTGTGTGGTCTGTGGTATTTGGCTATCCCAAGAAGCAGACCTTGAGATAAGGGCTTTTAAAACATTTAAAAGCTTTATTGTAATTTGTCATTCACGTGCCATACAATTTACCCCTTTAAAGTACATAACTTGGTGATTTTTAGGTTATTAACAGAGTTGTACAATCATCACCACCATTTTATTTTATTTATTATTATTTTTTGAGACAGAGTTTTATCACGTCACCCTCGGTAGAGTACTGTGGCATGATAGCTCACAGCAACCTCAAACTCTCGGGCTTAAGCGATTCTCTTGCCTCAGCCTCCCAAGTAGCTGGGGCTACAGGCACCCTCCACAATGCCCGGCTACTTTTTGTTGCAGTTGTCATTGTTGTCCTGGGCTGGGTTCGAACCCGCCAGCCTCGGTGTATGAGGCTGGTGCTGTAACCACTGAGCTATGGGTGCCGATCATCAGTACAATTTTAGAACATTTTGGCTCAGCACCTGTGGCTCAAGCGGCTAAGGCGCCAGCCACATACACCTAAGGTGGCGGGTTCGAATCCCCAGCCCGGGCCCGCCAAACAACAATGACAGCTGCAACCAAAAAATGGCCAGGCATTGTGGCGGGCGCCTGTGGTCCCAGCTACTTGGGAGGCTGAGGCAGGAGACTCGCTTGAGCCCAGGAGCTGGAGGTTGCCGTGAGCGTGATGCCATGGCACTCTACCCAGGGGGAT
>CAUYTI010163047.1:0-23913 GCA_963575145.1 Galago senegalensis
TTTTTTGAGACAGAGCCTCAAGCTGTCCCCCTGGGTAGAGTGCCATGGCATTACAGCTCACAGCAACCTCCAACTCCTGGGCTCAAGTGAGTCTCCTGCCTCTACCTCCCAAGTAGCTGGAACCACAGGTGCCCGCCACAACGCCCGGCTATTTTTTGGTTGCAGCCATTATTGTTGTTTGGCTGTCTGGGCTGGGGATTCGAACCCACCACCTTAGGTGTACGTGGCTGGAGCCTTAGCAGGTTGAGCTATAGGCGCCAAGCCCAGGAAAGGAGTTTTTAAGGTGTTGGAAGGCTGTGTTCTACATGTTTTCTGATTTCAGCTCTGGTTTCAATCAGCAGGGGCAGATAATTTCCTAAAAGGCTGGGATCAGCTGGAATGGGCACCAATAAAAAGGATCTGCAGTATGTTATTTGGAATAGGCTATAAAGATGGGGGCCCTAGGAGTACCCCTATCCTCATGAGTGCAGTAGGTCATGGGGGGTCCAGAGTTGTCTGATTTCTTGGCTTAGTTTAGTCAGAGGAGTTTTTATAATAGAGTTTATTTTCTACTTTTCCTGATGGGGGCTGGTAGGGAGTATGCAAATACCAGCGAATACCTAGGGCCTGTACAACCTGTTGGCTGATCTTACTTATAAATGAAGGGTCATTATCTAGCTGGATGGAGACAGGCAGACAGAAATGGGGAATGATGTGATCTAGAAAGGTTTGGGTGACTTCTGACACCTTTTCAGAAGTGGTTGGGAAAGCTTCAACCCATCCTGCAAAGGTGTCTACTAGCACTAATAAGTATTTGTGTCTTTTATGTGTGGGCATATGAGTGACATCAATTTGCCAGTCTTGACTGGGGATGTAACCTGTGGCCTGGTAGGTAGGAAGTGAGTGGTGTTGTGGGCCTTGGTGAGAGCAGATATTACAGTCTCCAGTTATGGTAGAGAGAAGGTGAGAAAGATTTTTTATAAGTGATCATGGGTTTTAGGAATTGAAGGAGAGGGCAGTGGCTGACATGAAATGAATTATGTAAGTGTTGGAGGATTTAGGGGGTTCATTTCTCAGGATATAACAGCCATCTTTAAGATCCCAGGGTCCTTGTTTTGTTAGGTTTTGGTGTTGGAAAGTCTGGATCTTTGATGTTGAGTATACGGGAGAGAAATTGGTTAAGGTTAGATATAGACCCATTTTTTTTTTTTTTGAGAGCTACTTTTTGGGCCTGAAGGTCAGCTTTGCTGTTTCCAGCTGTGAATGGTTCATCGGAACTTTGATGGCCTCTACAATGGATAATGGCAGAGGCTTTTGGTTTCTCTGAGGCCTGTAGAAGCTGATAAAGAAGTTTTGCATGATTATGAACGAGCCCTTGGTTGTGAGAAAACCTCATTCAACCCATATGGTAGCATGCAAGTGGATGAAATGAAAGATACATTTGGAGTCTGTACATATTGACAGATAGACCTTCAACTAGAGTTAAGGTTCTGGTTCTGCTAGAGTTAAGACTCTGGCTAAGGCACTGACTTCTGCCTTTGGGGATGAAGTTGTGCCTCTGGGTAGTGGTTGAGCTTTTATCATCTGAGATTAAGAAACAACAGAATATCCGGCATGGCCTTGACCTTCATGTATTTATGAGGTGCCAGCAATAAGCCAGGTGTGATCTGCTTGTTCTAGCGTAGTTTTGGAAAGATGCGGAAAGGGAAATTGATGACTTTCTCTTATGTCTGTACAGAAATGTGAGATTGAGTCAGGGTCTATCTGGGGGATTGGTAAAAGAGAGGCAGGATTTAAAGGAGCACATTTTGCTAGTATGATCTGAGGGGAACTCTATGAATAAGATATGCAATTGTTGTATGTGGGTGGGGGAGAGAGGGTCTGAATAGATTTGTGAGAGAGGAGGTCAGCTAAATTCTGGGAGGAAAAGACAATGGTGGGCCTACTAGAAATAATCTTCTGACTTGCAAGGGTTAAAACTTCTGCTGCCACTGCCAGGGCCCTTAGGCAGGGGGCCATGTAGAGTGTCCGTGTCAAGTCGTGTTGAGAGATAAGCCATCATTTGCAGAGAGGGCCCTTTCCTGTGTCCTAAGAGTCCTGGTGCTGTCCCCTTTCTTCCATCAACGTAGAGAGAAAATGTCTCGGAGAGATGGGGAGGGCAAGAGCAAGGGCAGAAGTCAGGGCCTGTTAGAGATTTTTGAAGTGAGATTCTGTAGGGGTGGTGGGATCTAATGGTTCTGAGAAATTTCCTGGGGTTGCCTGACGAAGGATGAAGGGGTTTAGCTAAGCTCGCAAAATTTGGAATCCAAATGTGGAAGTATCCTGCCCATCTGGGAAATGAGGGGAGCGCTTATTTGGTGTCTGGTATAGGAAGGGAAAATATGAGAGAGACTTTGGGAAATTCCTCATGTATGAGGGTTACAGTGAGACCTAAACAGGTTATAGAGGCAGACAAAAGCTGTGCTGTTTTTGGAGACATTCTGTACTCCTGTTCTGCTAAAAAGTTAAGAAGCCAAGCAGTGTGAACTTGGGAGCTGTCTAGTGAGGGACTACAGAGAAGCAGGCCATCTTCATACTGGAAAAGGGTAGATGGCTTCACGACTAGGACCTGTAGGTCAGAGGCCATGGCCTGTCCAAATAAGTGGGGGCTCTCTCTGACCCCTGGGGTAGGCGGTCCATGTTAACTGATGGGAAAGGTGGGCATCAGGGTCAGTCCAAATAAAGGCAAATAGATCTTGTGAATCAGAGTGTAAAGGAATAATTAAAAATGTATCTTTACGTTCTAAAACAGCAAAATAGGTTGTTCCTGAAGGGATTAAAGAGAGTAAGGTAGAGGGATTGGGGACTACTGGACATATGGGCTGGACAGCTCAGTTAATAAGGTGAAGGTCTTACACAAGTCTATACAATCCATCCAGTCAATCTCTCAGGTTTATTGGCAGGAAGAATGGAGTAACATAAAGGGGATTGTTGGGGTGTAGGGGGCCTTTAGGGGAATCATTAGAGGACTTCATGGGGCATGGGAGGCCTTTATAGAATAAAGAGTAATAACAGGCTTTAAACCTGGTTGGGCAGCAGGAGTGAGAGGTATTGTCTTTGAGAGGCAAAATGGGCTTTGATTAATACCAGAGAATGATGACTCATAATAGAAGGAATTTCTGTGTCCCATATTATGGGATTGACTAAGTCAGCTGATAGAGGAGGTATAGAAGGTGAGAGAGAATCACAACTATAGCCCAGGATGAAGGAGGGAAGGGGGGGGATGGGAAGGGGGAGTGGTTCAATAGAGGGAGGGTTAATAGTGGGACCACACCTATGGAGCATATTGCAAGGGTACAAGGCAAATCTATCAAGTATTGAACACAAATGTCTTAACACTGTAATTAAGTAAATGAGGTGAAAACTATGTTAATTAGTAGGATGTAAGCACTGCAATTTGTACAAATAATCAACACATTGAATCCCACAAAGGCATAAATGTATTCATGATCTATGTATATACAACTTAATAGAAAAAAAGAGAGAGAGAGAGAAAGGAAAGGGGACGCTCCTGAAAGGTGATAGGACAGACTGTGGCTGATTGCAGCATGAGTTTGGCTAAGATATCGCTTCATTCTAAGGCAATTGAGCAGGAGGAATAATAAGGAAGGGGTATGAAAGGTATGTCTAAAGAGAAATCTAAAGGCACATGCTTAACAGGCTGAGATATTAGAGACCCCACAAAAGAGACTCCTAAGTGCCGTGCGGGACCTTTGTATTCAGGAAGAGCAGAGAAGGATGCCCCTGTACCAGCTAGGAGAGATATTGGCCTACCTGCCTCCAGTAAGGTTACCGGAGGTTCCAGTGAGGCGGTGGTTGCAGGGCATTGGTCCTCAGGCACTGCCAGTCTTTAGGACCCAGGCCAAGCAGTTCTGGCAGAGTTGGTGCCGGGCTAGCCACCCTGGGAGGAAGGAAGTCTCACCCTGAGAGGTCTGACCACAGCTCACTTCCACTGGGACCCTCTGCAAAAAGGGCCAGGTTTTCAGGGTTGCCAGGGTGCGGTCATTTGTTAGCCCAGTGCCCGCTCACTGCTGCGTTTAAAGCAGGTGCCAGGTGGGAGACAAGCAGCTTTATTCAGGGGGAGGTATTTTTGGCTTCCTTCCTTGGGACCTGGGCTTTTGTTGGTGGTAGCAACCAGCATTTAATATTTTATTTTTTTTCTGTTCTTGTGCCCGTCTTCTCTATTTTTAAAGACCTCAAAGGCAAGTTAAGGAGGTCTTTTTGTGGGGCTTGAGGACCATTTTCTAATGTTTTGAGTTTTGTCTGATTGTCAAAAGAGGATTGAGAAATAAAATTCTTATTAAGGACTAGTTGTCTGGCTCAGGGGCTAGGGCACCAGCCATATACACCAAAGCTGGAGGGTTTGAACCCAGCTCAGGTCTGCCAAACAACAATGACAACTACAACCAAAAAATAGCAAGGCATTGTGGCGGGCACCTGTAGTCCCAGCTATTTGGGAAGCTGAGGCAAGAGAATCACTTAAGCCCAAGAGTTTGAGGTTGCTGTGAGCTGTGACACACAATAGCACTCTACTGAGGGCAACATAGTAAGACTCTGTTTCAAAAAAAAAAAAAAAGAACTAGTTGTCTGGCTCAGCACCCATAACATAGTGTTTATGACGCTGGCCACGTGCCACCAAGTCTGGTGAGTTCAAACCCAGCCCAGGCCAGCTAAACCAACAAGGACAACTGCAACCAAAAACATAGCTGGGCATTGTGGCGGGCACCTGTAGTCCCAGCTACTTGAGAAGCTGAGGCAAGAGAATTGCTTACACCCAAGAGTTGAAGGTTGCAGTGAACTGTGATGCCATGGCACTCTACCAGGGGTGACATAGTAAGATTGTGTCTCACCAGAAAAAAAATTTAAAAAGAACTAGTCGTCCATCTGGGGATTTGGATCATCCCAGATGACATCTGCGTCGGGGGCAGTTAGAGACCCCTTATGTATGAGACCATAGGAGTTGGGAACTTAGGGATCACAAACAGTATATCATTGGCGTGCCTCTGTAAAGTGAGAGAGGAAAAGAACAGAATTTTCATCAGAGCCCTGTGTGATCACTTTTAGTTTTTCATAATTTGTAGCTTTATGAGCTGCTTTCTTTAAACCTCTGATAGGTGGGCCTGGCTCCATGGTTCACGCCTATAATCCTAGCACTCTTGGAGCCCAAGGCAGGTGGATTGCCTGAGCTCAGGATTTTGAGGCCAGCCTGAGCAACAGTGAGACCCCCAAGACTCCCATCTCTTAAAAAAAAAAGCCGGGCATTGTGGCTGATGCCTGTAGTCCCAGCTACTTGGGAGGCTGAGACAAGAGAATCGCTTGAGCCCAAGAGTTTGAGGTTGCTGTGAGCTGTGACACCGCAGCACTCTACCAAGGACGACAAAGTGAGACTCTGTGTCAAAAAATAAATAAGCCTCTGATCAGACAGGCTATTACATGATCTCAGTTTTTCTCTTACTAGCTCTGACCTAATGATCCCAGTTTGGATCTATTCTGGCAATAGCCTGGCCCCCAGTAGAGCAGGAGTCTGTCTGTGGAGTTCATGGGCATTGCCTTCAGCTTGGGTCCAAACTCTACCCTTCTCCTCTGGGGTGAGGGTGGAAGACAGAATTATGTATATATCATGCCATGTTAATTCATGAGATTGGGTAAGGTATTAAGATTCCTTGATATAGGATGTGGGGTCAGCTGAGAAAGTTGCTAGTCTTTTATGAACGTGAGAGAGTCAGACAAGGAAAAGGGAACCTGGACTCAGACCAGTGCCCCAGCAACCTCCCTAAGAGGGAGTACAGGAGCTGGGGGCAGAGGAGCATGGGTACAACCGAAGCAGGTGCTAGGAGGAGAGAAATTAGGAAGGGGGCCAGGATTGGTCCACTGGAGTGGGGATAGGATCTTCTTCTTCTGGACTAGCTGGCCCATAAGGGGGACGGGTGATAGGAGTAAGAGTGGTAGGGGGTGGTGATCAGCTGGGTCAAAGGATGTAATTTCTAGAGGATTTGGGGGGTGTTTACATTGGGATGGAAAGATGCATGGGGAGAGTAAAGGAGGAAGATTTAGGAAGGAGAGCAAGAACCACAAAGAGAGAGTCCCAGGGCTCAGTGCCTGTGGCTCAAGTGGCTAAGGCACCAGCCACATACACCTAAGGTGGCAGGTTCGAATCCAGCCTGGGCCCGCCAAACAACAATAATGGCTGCAACCAAAAAATAGCTGGGCGTTGTGGCGGGCACCTGTGGTCCCAGCTACTTGGGAGGCTGAGGCAGGAAACTCACTTGAGCCTAGGAGATGGAGATTTCTGTGAGTGGTGAAGCCAGAGCACTCTACCCAGGGGGACAGCTTGAGGCTCTGTCTCAAAGAAAAAAAAAAAGAGAGTGGCCCAGAAAAGACCTGGATTTAGGGGACTTCAAATCAGTTTTTGTTTCAACCTGCAAAATTGACTAGGTCTGCTAAAATATTTAAATTGCAGCTAAAATGTGTAAATGGTGGGGTCCAGAACAAGCCCACAGAGAAGTGCTCAGGCCAGGTTTACTGAAAGGGGAGGTAACCCACTAGGCAGTGCACAGATGACATCTGCGCCTGAGGGCAGTTAGAGACCCCTTACCTATGGGGCCTTAGGGGTTGGGAACTTAGGGTGCTTTGGTAGGAACTTCTGGGGATGGGACTAGCCAGATCTTTTGTGTCTGTCTTAGGAGAGAAAGAGGGGGAAGAGGAGAAGGGGTTTGTGTGTGCCGGTGTTAGGCCCCCCAATATTCCTGACTCTTGATAAAAGAAGTGATGGGACAATGGTCTGTTTTCCAAAATTGCTTCTGGCTAAATAGGGTCTTGGTTGGTTGTCCTCAGTAGGATGAGCTGGGTGTTGGTAGGGCAGTATGGGTTTGGGATCCTTTGGGAGAGGCTTTGGGAGTGGTAGAAATTGGATGGCAACTTCGGCTGATTTCTTTTTGACCCTCTCTTGAATAAATGACGCTAGGTATCATATGACACAAGGGGCAATGGTTAATAACAGGAGGACTGCAGCAAGAGAGCCCCCAAAGGGGTAAGACCAAGCATTCCCATGACCTGTTGAGCCAGGTTCTCTCATTTTGAGAGCGTAGATGGGCAGCTTGTTCCTGCAGCTGGGTGATGCCCTGTCACACCAGGCCAGAAAGACATCCAGTAAAAGCTCTAAAGGATCCCTTCCCTCTGCCATGATTAGATCTGGTTAAGAGCCCAGCACAGCTGGAAAGTAATAAAAGGATGAGCAAGATAACGTTATTTCCTAGAGAACTGAGAAACTGTGGAATATACAAAATATATTTTATTTTGTATTTTAATGATGGAGCTAGGAGAAACAAATAGAGCTCTTCTAAATGTAGGAAGATGAGTGACTCCAGTGTTTATAAGAATTAATTTACTTCCTTGTGTTAGAGAGTAAGTTACTTAAGGCCGTCCTGGTGTGACGAAGGTCAGCTCATTTTCAGGTCAGACAGGTCGGTCAGTTGAAAGCCATTCTCCTGTCCATTTAGGGACCCAGTTCCAGAAGGTGAATGCAATCTCCTGTTTTAAGAGATTATACTTTCCCTTCTAGTGCCTTTCTCCTTTGTTGAGAAGACACAATTCTGGGGTTCTAGCGAAAGATGTCTTTGGGGGCATTTTATTTTAGGGACCAGAGTCCTGGTGGTGGGCAGGGCTCCGTTCTATAGAAGGGCATGGTCTGCTTGCCTGGCCTTTTGAGGAACTGTGTCTGGAGCAGTTTAAAAGCGGCAGCCACTATTGAAAACCTTTTCTGCTGTTGTCAGTCCTATCTTCTCTCTTTCTCTGTCCTCTCTCCATCTGAAGCCAGTGAGCAGTGGGAGGGAAGGCCCTGGAGAGAAGCCAGCAGCAAGAAGGGCGGGAGCCTACAGTGCGCAGAGAGAAGTCTGCGAAGAGGGGCAAGGTGGCTGTAGGGCGTGGGTGGAGGAAGCTGTGTGAAGTCCCCGGATGGCAGGTGGGGGAGAGCAGAAGGCCTTGAGGTGCTAAGGCTGGTAAGGAAGTGGAGGAGTGACGGGAGCTGGAAGATAGGGAGGAAGACTGGGGCGGATAGAGAGGAAGGTGGGAGGCGCTGGAGCAAGGATCTGTATAGGGAGGGGCGGAGCAGACGGAGAGAAAGGCCTGAAGATAGGAGATTTTGTTCCATCTGCCTCCCCCCCCCCTTGGGCGGTAATTAAGTTCTTTGAGATACTGAAATCAAAGGTCCCATTTTCTAATTTGTATTGAGGTTGGGAGCGTGCCTGTTGAGCGGGTTAAAGGACAGCTCCCATGTCTCAGAAGTCCTTCCCCGACCTGGGTAGAAAAGAAGTGTCCCTGGTTCCCCAAGAACCAGGAGCAAAAGGTGGAGATTGAGAAAGGTCAAGAGTCCTATCTTTTTCTCAGAGAACTTAAAAGCCTAAACGAGGGTCCAGCACTGGCTTGAAATGCAAAATGAAAAAATGAAATGATTTGAGGTCCTCAGACTCCAGAAGAGAGCACAGCGCTAGGACTACACTCTCTAACTCAGACACGAACAAAGGAAGGAAGGAAGGAAGTGAGGGGACAGAAGAACACAGAGGCACAGAGCCAGCAAAGAGCGGCTGAGGGGGTTCTGTCTGAAGCGACTTAGAGACCCTATCACATTGGAATGGCAGTTCAGGGGAAATCCTCTAGGACTCTCCCACAGATGAGTCAGCCAAGCCGGGTCTGGTCACAACCTGACTAGATTCTGACAAAACTGAAAGGAGGCAGGAGGCTGGCAGCCACCTACCAGTCAGCCTCCAGTCCTGGGTCTTGGCACCACATGAAGATGTAAGCAGCAATGCCCAGAGGCAAGGCTGGAGCAGAGATGTTCAGGCCAGGTTTATTGAAAGGGAAGAGTGACCCACCTGGGCAGTGCTAAGATGGTATTTGTACCCAGGGGCAGTTAGAGACCCCTTTTATATGAGGCCACAGGGGTTGGACAAATTCCACAGCTTGCCTGGAAAGTTAGGGTCTTTTGGCATGAACTTCTGGGGGTGGGCTAGCCAGATCTTTTGTGTCTTTGTCTTAGGAGGAAAAGAGGAGGAGGATGGGAAAGGGTTTGTGTGACTGCGTTAGGCCCCCCCAATAGAAAGTGCCATTTTCTGGCCATTGAGATTGATTGTCTAATTTATATTTGGGCCAGATTTTATTAGAGTAATAAATTAACCATTAACAGTGGAGGTCTGGAGTGAGCCCAAGGACCTGTAAATTTTGTTTTGCAGGGACCAAACACCTTCAAGGGGTCATTTGGGAAGATGTGACTGTGAATTTCTCACTGAGAGGACGTCACTGAGGGAGAGGAAGGGAGCAGAGCAGGAAGAAATCCGGCGTCCTCACCTTTTCCTTCTGTTACTGATAAGCAGGTAGCTGCCAGGCAGGTGTCCCTGAGATGGCTTGCTAACCGGAGGCCATCACTCTGGAAGGTCTGTTGACTGAGCTCAGATTTTTGGACTATATTGGACGTTGGAAAAATTGGATAAGAGAACCTTGGATTGGTAAAACGAAAAGCACAGAAAGAAGATTCACCCTGAATTAGCTGCATGATGGGGTGGAGGTAGAGAAGGAAGGCAGAGGGAAAAGGGGCCGCCAGTCCAGGTACCCAGTGTTGATCCATCCTTAGTCAGGGAGGGTCTCAAGAAGACGGACACCAAGGAGGAAAAAGAGAAGAAAGGAGGAGAGGGAAAAGGGGGAATGGGAGACGCAGAGACTTACCCTACTCAGCCATTCAGCACCAGGTGATAGGCAAAAACTGAAAAGAAGCAGGTCAGAACACTGAAGACCAGAGTGTAACCAAGGCAACACTATTTATTTTGACACTTGGGTGCAAGTGGGCTAAGATCTAAAGGATGTTAGCTGAGGTTTAGGGAGGGAGGCTGGTCTTCTATAGCTGGCCAAAGAGGAGCTAGTTTCTATCAAGGACCACCAAACTGCTGTTCTCATCAGGACATCAGAGATGTTATCTCATATCAGGGATTCTCCTGGCAGGTTCTTCTTACCAGAGTATCATATTTCTCCTGGTTGGGTCTGTAATTGGGCCGGGGCAAGGATGAGCCTTATCTGAGTTACGTCCACTTGTAACAGAGTCACACAGAATGGATTTTTAAAATGAGGTTAGTTTGGCCAACCTAACATAGAATTGTGGTTTACAGGAGCTGTAGGAAGGGCAAGTGGGGAGTTGTTTCCGTTTCACAAGATAAAAAATTGCAGACATGGATGCCAGTGATGGTTGCACAACGAGGAAAATGTACTTAATACCACAGAACTGAACACTTAATGATGGGTAGAATGGTTAATTTGCATAAGATATATCTTATCACAATGAAAAATTACATTAAAGGAAAGACACAATTGCAATTAGGACTGGGAGGAAGGAAGTCATTTTGCCCCCTGCCTCCTTGACAATACCCTTAACTCTATTATCAGCCCTCGAATGCCACATTACAGTCTTGACAGCTTGGGCTAGAAATGTGATCACTGCCATCTGGATGTGAGGCAGAGGGGCCTTTCCCCAATAGCACAAATCCTCTTAGATTCCCAACCAATTTTGCCCCTAAGAGGACATCAGGCAATATCTAGGGACATTTTAGGTTTCCTAGATATTAGATCCATAATGGGGGAAGGGAGCATGAACAGTTGCCACCAGCATGGGATGGGTAGAACAATGGAGCCACTCAACACCTGACAAGGCACAGGACATCCCTCTGCAACATAAAGCTTTCCTGTCCTCAACTGTCCTACATGTCAATAGTGCAGAGGGTGAGCCAGCCTGGGAAGCCCTCTTACATAACCAAGGGCTTAAACACACACACACACACACACACACACACACACTCCTATGTCCTCTGAGGTTCCCTCTTGATCTTTATTTTCAGTGAATCACAAGAAGTTTACAACATAAAAATAAACATCTAACATTAACTTCCTGCTCAATGTCCTTTAAAGCAAAGAGCCATGCAAATAAATCTGCCTTGGACTGAATGCTGTGACAGGGATTCTGCAACAACAAGACAGAGACAGGTAGAAGGAGGCAGAGGGTCACTGAGACACAGCTATATCACAAGCAAGGGCCGGTACACTCTCCCTCCCTGCTGGCTCCCTCTGAACAATTCTGCCCTCAACAGACACGTATAAACCACCCAATCAAGACTGACCTACAGAATAGACATTCTGGAGCCCAGCTAGGGGGTTAGGGGCAAGAAAGGGGAATGCACGCTGTTTGAAAAAATATGTTTAATATGATCCTACAGTTTTAATTTCAGAAATGAACACATGTTGATTTTTCTGTTTCTTGAAAGATGGTCTCCCTTAAAGGATATTGTAATTCAACACTTTTTATCAGAGTTAGAAGTTAAATTCTCCACCTGATTGAGAAAAATTCTTTCTTAAAACAAAGTCTAAAGAATAAAAGCAAAGATAAAGAAGTTTAATCATTTTACCTATTCCTCTTCTGCTTCTATATGTTTTGCATCCAGCCAGCCTCTGAGTGGATGAGTTAGCTCGGCAATCTGTAAACTCACCAAACAGTCCGAGTACCTCTTTACCTTTACTTGTTTCAGTTTGAAAACAAGTCTGAATATTTGTCTCTATATTCTTCATAGAATATCCACAACCTGTTACTGTTTTTCTTTTTGTTTTTGAGACAGAGTTTCATTATGTCGCCCTCGGTAGAGTGCCATAGTGTCACAGCTCACAGCAACCTTCTTGGGCTCAAGCGATTCTCTTGCCTCAGCCTCCCAAGTAGCTGGGACTACAGGTGCCCTCCACAAGGCCCAGCTTATTTTTTTGTTGTTGTTGCAGCTGTCATTGTTGTTTTAGTTGGCCTGGGCTGGGTTCGAACCTGCCAGCCTCAGTATATGTGGTTGGCATCCTACCCACTGAGCTACGAGTGCCGCCCACAACTTGTTTTTTAAAAATTCTATTTTTTAAGAAAAGTCTTAAAACTCAACATTTAATTTTTTTAAACTTATCAACTTTTCCTTATCCTCTAGCTCACCATCCAGTTTCTTATTATTGGGGTAAAGTTTTGCTCTGAGGTTTTTGAGCAAGCACATTTTTCTAATCAGGCTAGTTTGTTTGTTTTAAAAACAGGGTCTGGCTCCCTCACCCAGGCTGAAGTGCAGTGGTGCCATCTTAGCTCACTGTAGCCTGAAACTCTTGTCCTCAAGAGATCCTTCTGGCTCAGCCTCTGCAGTAGCTGGGAACTACGGTAGGGTGACCAGATTTTAACATCAGTAAGGTGGGACAACATAGCCAGGGGGTGGGGCGGGGCGGGGCGGGGCAGGGCAGGGCCTGACAACAATGCAAACTTTGATAAACAGTTCTCGATAATCACTTCTCAGCAATTATTTGTTATTATTACAATTTAACATTATAAAATTAACAAAAATAATATAAAACTCATATTCTGGCAAAATAGCCACATGGCAGCCCAAAACCGAATATTCCCTTCTTGTTCTCCCACCCGTTGGTGCATTCTTTCCAAAAATCAGGACTTTTTAAAAATGCAGCAGGATGCAAGACGAATTGTTGAAAAGCAGGACTGTTCCGCCAAAAGTAGGACATCTGGTCACCCTAGACTAGAGGCATGTACCACAATGCCTGGCTAATATTGTTTCATTTTTTAAGGGATGGGGTCTTGTTCTGCTGCCCAGGCTCTAGATTATTTGTTTTCTGAAGAAGTTAGACATTTTGGAGAAGAAGAAGAAAACGATAAATTTGGAGAAAATTCTTAATTAAGGCCAGGACATGTTCCTTAACTCTGCCCCAAGGCAGTATTTCCTCATCTGGGAGTCCATTTTCAAAATGAAATAGAACCAAATGAGTCTGTCAAAAAATATTGTTGGTTTCTGGTTTAGGTAGTTTATCTCTCGTAGAGATATTTTACCTCTTCGGAGTTAGCAAAAGAATTCAGACCCTAATTATATATGACCTTTATGAGTAGCCAGGTCTTTGAACTTCAATTTCTTGTCTATAAAATGGGAACAATCCCACCTTACAATGGTCATAAGGAGTAAGTAGGATGATGTTGGTTGAATGCTCAGTGCTACAAGCTAGCACTTACCGGTTGCTAACCTTTATTGTTAATGATAACTTCAACAGCTGGAATAATAAAATACATAGGAAAGGCCTCTGATTTTTAAAGGCACTTTCTAAAGCATATTTTTATATTTACATTTTGTGGTGACAAGTTGTTTTAGCTGACAGCATGGTGACACTGAATTCAGTATTCTCTTCTTAGGAAGAGTCACCTACAGATTTCCTCTTGATTATGTCTAGGAGGTAACTTCCTATGAACAGATTGATTTTATTTATCTTTTTATTCAAGTATAACATACACACCAAAAAGTACACAAATCATTAACATTTCTATGAATTTTTGCAAAGTAAACTTACCCCTGTAGCATCCACACCAAGAAACAGAGGTGACCAGGCTCCAAAAGTCTCTCTGTGTCCTGGGTGGTAACCTACCTCCCAAGGGCAATAGCATGGTCAACCTCCCTGAGTTTTGAGCTTTATGATGTCTGGCATCTTCTCCTTTGTGTCTGTGAAATTCATCCAGCTGCTAACGAGCTTGCATGATTTACATCTCCCGTGTTGCTTTCTCACCAACTCCCTGTAAAAACATTATCATAGCTTATCTTATGGGCAGTACATCAATTACATCTCAATAAAGCTGCTAGAAAAACAATTCTATTTTAGTTGAGACTTGCAGGATGATTAGGTTTTCACCAGATTTAGGAAGCAGTTTGGGTAAAAGAAACAGACTAGCCAAAGATTTGAGAGTGAAACTATGGGATGTTCAGGATTCTAAAAGGTGACGCTCATTTTGGAGTAGATAGTCCCCATTTGGTGCAAGTCTTTTCACAACCTGGTCCATTCAAATTGTTCCCAGCTTTTTTCTACCATAAACTGATGAAATCAATGTCTCTGTATATATACTCTTATCTACTAGAGTTGTTATTTCTATGGGATAGATTTCCCAATTTGAAACTCGCTGGGTCTAGAGGTATGTATAGCCAAATAGTTAATAAATATTGCAAAATTGTGTTATAAAATACTGTAGCGGTTCTCTCTTCTCTCAGTATTGTATGAGTTTGGCTACTTACCTCATCTTTGTCAGCAAAGGATGTGAACAACTTTAAAATTTCTTGTCAATCTAATGGTGAAAATGTTTTTTCTGTCACTTGAACTTGACTTTTCTCTGGCCATGGCAGAGATTAAGTATCTTTTCATGTTTATTGACCATTTGAATTTCATCTTCAGTAGAGTTACTTAATTTGAATATTAAAGGAAAAGATAGAAAGAGAAGGGAGGTATGTGAAAGTTCTGATCGTTCATGTAAAATATAGTCCTGGTACAGCGCTCCCCGTGGGTTCTCAGTGAATGATAACCATTTTTATTGTTGTTCAAACATGCCGATGGCAAGAAGATGGAGCCTTTTTGATGAGTCATAGTGGATTGCTTCTTTAGCTCCACTATGGCTATAAAGTCTAGTTACCAGTGACTCAAAAGACATTTAACACTTTGAACTTGACAATTCAGAGGCGAAAAGAAGGTGTGGGTGACTTCCATGTGGAAGGAAGCTGCTCAGGTTCAGACTAATCCTGAAATTTAAGCAGACAAAATGATGAAAACTAGACTCATGTGCGACAGAGAATTTACCGAGTTGCCCTGAGTTTACACGGAACATAATTCCAAAGCTATTTGGATAGATAGATGAAAAGCCACAGTTTCAGAAGGGAGTGAGAGGTTTTGCTTTAAGTTTCTGTGGCAGTCCACAGAGCACAAATCTCAGAATCAGCCTAAATTATCAAGCCTCTACATTATAAACGGTGGCCAATTTCAAGAAGAAATTATTAAACTGAAATTCCAGTGTCTCTGAAAGCCTGGGGTTGATGTACCAGCTAGAAAGATTCTCTTCTGCAAGGACCTGGAATAGAAGGACAGACAGTGTTTACTTCCTAGGTCCCCAACGCCTCCTTGGTGCACTCTGCACAAAGGCCAAAGGAATACAAAAATAGTACTGTTTATTAAATAGTTAGATCCAAAAAACCTAAGAAGTGTTTATGTTCTAACAACCTAGTAGCCATTTGAAAAAAATGCGTGCATATAGAAAAACTAATACAACATGGTCCATAAACACAATAATATATATACTTTGGAAACAATGCACATATACTAAATAATATACATACACTGAAAACATATATATCATTCATATTTTATTTCAAATTACTATAATTAAATAGCTTGATTTACTTGAGTTCTTGAATAACTTTCAATCTTAAATACTACAGTTACTTACCATGGAACATGTGTGCCATTTGGCCAGGGCACAGTTTTATAGACCTTTGAATCCAATTGGATCTTGTCACCCTCATTTCCTCTTCCATACTGATTTTCATGAAGTACTTGCCATGTTAGTACAGCAACTGCTGTAAAACCACCAATGCAAAGGTATATGATCAGTGAAAGGGTGTAGAGCCTTCTTATATTAAAATAGTAAACTATTACACTAGTAGAACACATGGTGTCTAACAGATATTAAGTATCATTGTATTTCTCTTGAAAATTTAAAATATCTACTGCTCTGTGTGAGTTTACTGTTGTTCCCTGGGGTGCCCTGGCACATAGTCTGGACACTGTAGGTTAATTTATCAAAAAGTGTAGAGCAGGTGGTGTTAGAGTTGGTCTGGTGGCTTGGAGATGTCCTCAAGGATCTACCCTTTGGCCAGTTGCACTTCATGGTCTCAAGAAGGCTGCCACAGCACCAGCATCACATTCCTGCACACCTCTGTGGCCACCAGGGCAGAGGAGGGAAGGGTGATGTGCCTGGCTAAAAGGTGACCTGCTTTCATTTTCCATCTACACTTGGTGGTAGATGACAGACAGGTGCTCATAGATGCAGACACATATTAAATTATTGCCATCCAAACAGGGATAAAAATTAGTGGCCTCGTTCATGTCAACTAGATTCAGAATTGGAAGACTGAGAAGTTTTGCCAGCCAAAGAAATTCTTAGGAAGACACTATCTCCTTAGTCCACTGGGTTTTTTAGTGATTTGGAAGAGACCAGTATGTCGTATATGAGGACATCAGGCTATGCAAAAAATCTCATGCAGTGAAAGTATGTTGTTTTTGCCTGAATGACATTCTGATTTTCTCGGTAGAGCCACTGGTTTTGGAGCTATGGAATTGAGCCTTGCCTCTAGCATGGGAGGAGCTTGTCTAGAGGACTAACATCTAGTTAGGCGCCAGGAGTCAGAGAGGAGGTCAGATATCTGATCTGAGATTGGAATGAGGACTAGAAGTCG
The DNA here is from genome assembly GCA_963575145.1 of Galago senegalensis. Classification (NCBI taxonomy): domain Eukaryota; kingdom Metazoa; phylum Chordata; class Mammalia; order Primates; family Galagidae; genus Galago; species Galago senegalensis. The sequence continues at coordinate 16,338 of CAUYTI010163047.1, forward strand.
GCCAAGAGGGCAAACAAGGACTCCAAACACAAGGCACGGCATGGACAGGGAGAGGGAGGGCATATGGCTCATCTGAGGATGTGTTTGGGTTTAGGTACCAAGACATGCACTGGGACTAGGACTTACATGCAGTGAAGGGACTGTGGTTTTGCCTTGAAACCACAGGAGAGACTGAAAGGTTTTAAATCTGGAAGAACTTAATTGGAACTACAGTCTTGAGAATACCAACTACCGTGTGGCAGAAATTGCAAGGTTTTCCCAAAATGCCTTCTTTTCCCTCTTGGGCATAACAGCTAGACTACATCTCCCAGGTTATTTGCAGTCAGATTAAGCTATGTCACTGAGTGGTAGCCCATCAAATATGGATGAAAGCGATATTTACAACACGGGTAGGCCTAGCCCGCAATAATGTCCTGTACTACATTCTCTCTTTCTCCTTTTGGTATAGATCTGAGGGTCTAGACTGGGAAGCCTCAAGATGGAAGTACCCTGGGTCCCTAAATCTCCTTTCAGTGATATCCTGCTATGGACTGTTAGGTGAGCAATGAACCCATTTTTCTTGTGCTAAGGCATTGCAATGTTGGGGTTATTTGTTACTCAATTAGCTCACTCTGACTGATACAAACCATAGTGGGAGCTGCTGTTTCTTGGGTACTTGCTGTAAATTGAGCAATGTGCTAAGTGCATTACTTCATTTCATCTGCACAGGGATGGGGACCACTATTAGCTACTTTTATAGGAGAGGAAACTGAGGCCGAGAGAGCAGACATCAGGAGAAGGACAAAGCAGCCTGACCCCTGAACCTGGACCTAAGTACCAAACTGTGCCCTGCTGGGTCCTGATGTGAAAGGAATAAATGATGATTGGTTGAGGTGAGGAGACCAGATGAGGAGTTATTCCAGCATTCAGCACTAGCAGGTCATTCCTGCTGTGAAATGGGGAAAATAATGGGGTTTGTGTATGAACGCAGAGGGTACATCTGAGGTATCCCATGCAGGGCCTAGCATCTGGCAGGTGCATAATGAATGTTAGTTTGAATTTTCTCAAAGGACTAAGTAAGCACTGATGAAGGCCTGGGTGACACAGAAGAGAATTATTCTCATACTCCAAATGCATGGAGGATCCTATAGTGTCTGCCCAAGAAGCAGCACTGACAGAAACTCAGCAAAGAATCAGGGAGATGGAGAAGCTCAGAGTTGTCTTATGTTGCTGTTTTTATTATTGATTTTTTAATTTTTAATTATGATGTGTACATAATAGTTATATATCTTTATAGGGTGTGTGTGATGTTTCAGTATAAGCATCAATGTGAATTCATCAAATTAGGATAACTGGGGTAGCCAGTCACCTCAGGCATCTATCATTTGTATTAGGGACCTTCCAGTTCCACTCTTTCTGTTATTTTAAAGTAGATACTAACTTATTGTTGCTTATAGTCACTTTGTTGTGCTATCAAATATCTTACGTTGCTATTTACAGGGACGTGGAAAGAAAGTCTATGAAACATTCTGTACAATGTGCTGTGGGATAGGCAAGAGGGAGAGGACAGGACTAAAGATAATGGGCAAGAAATCAGATCCTGAGACCAGGGATGAGCAGGTTTGTTCAACACAAGCCTTGTATTCCCAGGCCCGTGGCTGACAAGGGCTGTCAACAAACTGTCCTGCCCTTGGGCGGATGTGTCCAGCTCCTTCCTGAAGTAATGGATACTTTTCATCTGCACAACTTGGGCCAGTTCTTTAACTTCTTTGTGGCTCATTTTATCATCTGAAGATGGGGATAAGAAGTAATGGGACTCCCAGCCTGAGCAAGAGCAAGATCAAGATCCTGTCTCTATCAAAAATAGAAAAATTAGCAAGGCACAGTGGCAGACTCCCCACTATGTGGAAGGCTGAGACAGGAGGACTGCTTGAGCCCAGGAGTCTGAGTTTGCAAATGAGCTATGATGATGCCACTGCACTCTAGCCAGGGTGACAGACAGAGACCCTTTCTCACACACACACACACAAAAGGAATGGGATCTGATAGAGTTGTTGTGAATATTTGCAGAGTGCTTAGCATGGTATTGGAGATGTAGTAAGTAACAGTAGACATGGTCATTAAAACTCCTTATCTCCTATATGATTTCTGTCTCTAGCTATATATACAAACATTCAGACATGGCCGTGAGCAGGAGCACCAACATCACATGTTTGGTGAATGAAGGAATAAGGAAACCCTTCCCCCTGTCTTACTCCCTCCCTTCCTTCATTTCTTCCTTCCTGCTTTCCTTGCATCCATCCATCCATCCATTTTAGAAAGACAGCAGTGGCTCACATCACAACTTTTCTTTCCAATTTTTGGTAAAATACTAATTACATAAAATTTGCCATTTTAATGATGCCCAAAGTGTACAGTGCCGTGATGTTGAGTACATCCACATTGTTGTGAAGGGGTACAGTACCCCACGCTCAGACATGGCAGTTTAGCTTCATGTGCTCTCCGTGGAATATGGCTCTGAGATGGAATTCTTTTACTCTGAGGACATGGGTCTGTGGAAATGCGGAAATGTTCTCATAAAAGAAAAAGCCAGAGAGCGGGGCCAGATCATAGCTGGAAGCTAGAACACCTGTGGAGGCATTGGGCTATTGTACTCTGCTTCTCTCCCCTCATTACCTTTTTTTTTTTTTTTGAGACAGAGCCTCAAGCTATCCCTCTGGGTAGAGTGCTATGCATCACAGCTCACAGCAACCTCCAACTCCTGGGGTCAAGCAAGTCTCCTGCCTCCACCTTCCAAGTAGTTGGGACTACAGGCGCCCACTGCAATGCCTGGCTATTTTTTGGTTGCAGCCATCATTGTTGTTTGGCAGGCTCAGGCTGGATTCGAACTCGCCAGCTTAGGTATATGTGGCTGGCGCCTTAGCCACTTGAGCCATAGGCATGGAGCCCTCATTAACATACTAACTACTTGTTTTGGTTTAAGGGAATGGGCTGGCAAAGCAGACCACCTGGCACCCTTATGATTTCACCCCAAACAAAATCAATTGTATATGTGCTCAGCAGTAATCTAACTGAATTGGAATCTTTTTTTTTTTTTTTTTTTTTTTTAGTCATAGCCTCAAGCTGTCCCCCTGGGTAGAGTGCCATGGCATTACAGCTCACAGCAACCTCCAACTTCTGGGCTCAAGCTAGTCTCTTGCCTCCGCCTCCCAAGTAGCTGGGACTACAGGCGCCCGCCACAACGCCTGGCTATGTTTTGGTTGCAGCCGTCATTGTTGTTTGGCGGGCCTGGGCTGGGGATTCAAACCCGCCACCTTAGGTGTACGTGGCTGGCGCCTTAGCCGATTGAGCTATAGGCGCCGAGCCCTGAATTGGAATCTTAATGGCAGTTTCCTGATCTTACTTCATTTCTTTTTGACTATATTAAATCTTTGCTGAGTGTTTTAGAATATATAAGATAATCAATAAAGATAGCAGTTGTTGTTGTGCCTGAGCAAGCCTCAACCTCCCTTCATGCCAATCATCCCATCTACAATTTCTTTTCTCTGCCTCAACAAATAGAGGGCTCCGGAGAACAGTTACATTGTTGTGCACCTATCTCCGTTATTCAATTCCAGAAAGTTTTTATCTCCAAACAGAAAATCTGCACCCAAGAATACTAACTCCCCTTCCTTCCCTCTGTCCAGTCCCTGGGAACCACCATTTGGCTTTATGTGTCTACAAACATGACTTATCTAGTTACTTCATGTTAGCGGAATCATATACAGTGTCTGTCCTGTTGTGACAATCTACAAGTTTGTTTGTTTGTTTGTTTGTTTGTTTGAGACAGAGTCTCAAGCTGTTGCCCTGGGTAGAGTCTCATGGCATCACAGCTCACAGAAACCTCAGACTCCTGGGCTTAAGTGATTCCCTTGCCTCAGCCTCCATGTAGCTGGGACTACAGGTGCCCGCCACAAAGCCCAGCTATTTTTAATTTGTTGTTGCAGTTGTCATTGTTGTTTTAGCTGGCCCCGGCCGGGTTCTGACCCACGAGCTTCAGTGTATATGGTTGGGCCCTACCCACTGAGCTACAGGCATGGCCCAACCTACAAGTTTTGTGATTACGTGAGCTGTGTAATCCAGGGAAACTCAACCTTCCTGGAACTCCACGTTCTCATTTATAAAAATACTGTAAGAACAGTACTTACACAGGGTTGCTGTGAGATTTAAATGAGATGCTATATATAATGTACTTAGCCTAGTGCCTGGCACACAGAATGTGCTTGATAAATATTAGTTATATACAACTATATTATTTAGAGACTGAGTCTTACTCTATTGTTCAGGCTGGAGTGCAATGGCACAATCATAGCTCACTGTAAGTTTGAACTCGTAAGGTTAAGTGATTCCCCCACCTCAAACTCCAGAGTAGTCGGCCTACAGGCATGTACCACCATGCCCTGGCTAATTTTTATATCTTGTAGAGATAAAGTCTCACTATGTTGCCCAGGCTGGTCTCAAACTCTTGGCCCAAAGTAATCCTCTTGCCTTGGGCTCCCAGAGTGCTGAGATTATAGGCATGAGCCATTACATTCTGCCCTAAGTAAATATTCTAAACTAATGGACTCTGGTATCAAGCTTATTGTGTGTCTGGCACTGTCCCAAGAACATTACATATATTAACCCATTTAAACCACACAACTACCCCATGACATGGCCACTATCACTATTATCTGCACTTGACAGATGGCAAAACAAAGGTGCAGAGAGGTTAAGGCACATGCTCAAGGTTGTATGGCTGGTTCCCAGCAGAGCTGGGATTTAAACCCAGACAGCCTGTGTGCCAAGTGCAAGGGTTTCACCACCACATCTCAGGGCGTCTTACTCCTTCACCCAGCAGGGGATCACCTTCTGGGGAAAAATAATTGAAGATGAGTTTGCTGTTACTTAACTTGTTAGCTCAACATGATGGGGCCCTCTACATGCCCTCTGACATATGCTGGCCTCCTATGGATCATGAGGAGCTGGGGTGCAGGGCCCGGGGCATGCTGTCCAGGTGACATAGCCAAGCCAGCACCTTTTTCCTCATTGGCAGGAAGCTCAACAATCCTTGACTCCCCGGCACAGCACAGCACAGCCCTGGCGAGATAAAAGTTTCTTTTGGGCCTCCAGGCCTCCTCCCACCTGGGCTTTATTGGCTTCTCAGCACTCTCAGTGAGCCTCTGCAACCCTTTAAAGGGCGCAGAGTCTGCAGCGGGATCAGGTTCTGTCTTAGAGATAAGTGTCCAGGACAGCAGGTGTGGGTTTCCCAACAGCTAAGGCCAGATCCTGGGTTTGTGCTATCGCGTGTTGATGTCTGGAGAGGTGAGTCCACTGCCGACATCTTCCTCTGCAGCCTGGCAGAGCGAGGGGTGGCTGCAAATTCACCCCAAGGTTTGGGGTTGGGTCTCCTGTGTAGGCTCTCTTGCTATCCATGTCTACTGTTGCTTTCTCCTGTGGCAGATAGCCATGTGTGACTCCGAGTTTGGCAATGGCAAGGCAAAGGAGCCAAGTGTATCTGGCAAGTGGCACATGTCCTGGTATGAGCGGCTGCTGCAGCCCTGCCTGGTTGAGCTGCTGGGCTCTGCCCTCTTCATCTTCATCGGATGCCTGTCTGTTATTGAGAATAGCCCAAACACTGGGGTGCTGCAACCAGCCCTGGCCCATGGGCTGGCACTGGGGCTCATCATCGCCACGCTGGGGAATATCAGGTGAGACCAGCCCCAAGCACTTAGCCTGGGGCTCCCATGGGGACCTAGGGTGTGGTCAGGCCCTACACACCACTCAGGTCTCCAGGGACCACTGTGGAGCAGTGTGGAGAGGGGTCTCGGGCTGACTGGGGTCCTCTCCTCATTTTTCACCCTGTGAGTGCCTGGCTTTGGGCAAGTCCCTCTCCAAACCCAGAGTCCCCACCTATAAAACGGGAACAGGAGCACATCTTAAAAATGTATTTTTTCCACGCCAACACATACATTTTGCTAACCATGGAGCAGGCACTATTCTAAGCAAACTTAGTAGATATTAGTCATCTGATCCTCACAACCTTGCGGGTCCTGTAATTAGCCCCATTCTATAGCTGCAAAAGGGACCGTGGTGTAGCCTTGCCCCAGTTACAGCGATACTAAGTAACAGCCAACCAGCCAAGGCCGAGCTATCTGGACCCAGCCCCTAAAACCAAGTGCCTTACAGGATAGCATGGAAATGAAATGAAGTTACGGCTCAGCACACACCAAGTGCTCAGCTCACCCTGGTCACTGAGTTACTAGAAGAGTTTTAGGGAAAGCAGAGGTGTGCACAGGAGCCAAGTGGGGCTCACCCACTCGGTGTACAGAGACCTGCAGTGGCCCTGGGCAATCGAGTGGTGACCAGGAGGGCAAGCAGACAGATGGGCTCCTCTGGCTCAGCTCCCACGGGGGGGGGTCACTGGGGAGGGCTGAGGGGAGGCTGGCGGTTCCCAGGAGAGGAAGCTGCAAGGGTGTTGAATCGGGCACCTGGCGGGGAAGTCTGGGACAAGGCTGGTCCATATTTAATCTCACTCAGAAGACAGATCAGAATCTGGGGAAACTGAAATCCTGTTTCTGAGAAAACCAGAATGGAGAGAGAACATGGACAGCTCTTTAAATGTCTGAGGGAGGCTGGCAGAGGAATGAAAAGCCTATGATCTTCTGTTCAGATGGGTGCGGGGGTGAATGCAACCTTCATCACGTCTTAGCTGGACCTCTCGGTATGCAGTGGTAAAAATGTGGGTCATAATAAGAGCTGGCATTTACTAACTATAAAGTAACGAGCGACTATTCTACCCATATAGACAGGACTACGTGCTGCACGTGTGTTAATTCACGTACAGCACAGCCTTGTCAGTTGGGGATCCCTGAAGCACAGAGAGGCTATGAATTTGGCCAGGGTCACACAGTTAGGCAGCGGCACAGCTGGACCCAGGCCAGCTGGCTGCCCAGACCATCACTCAGACAGTGATTTTCAGCTGGTGTGCTGCAGCACGCTGGTGTGTTGTAAGAGGATCTTAGGTGTGCTGTGAAAATTTTTGAAGAGCATTAAATTACTTTCCAAAGGAGTTCAAAGTACAGTAAGTATATTTCTTTTTTACTTTTTTGGGATCAATATAATTTAAGTGTGCCATGGAAGTTTAACCAAAGTTTCGAGTGTACCCTGAGATTAAAAAAGAGGATTGAGAAACACTGCACTATAGCATCCTGCCTCTCTGTAGTACCAGCCTTTTATCTAGTCAATGCCTTTCCCCACCAATATTTATTGAGCACCCCTACATGCCAGGCACTCGCTTTGAGGCTACTGAATGGATCCAAGGTAAGTTGTGTGAAGCTTCCAGCACAGCGCTTGGCACACAGTAATCGTTCAAAGAATATTTGCTGAGAGCAACCAATAAATGACCAAAACGTTTTAGTGTTAGCATAGGGAACATGGGTGGTCCTCAGGTCATCCAGCCCTCTCCTGGCAGAGCCATGCTCCGTCACAGTCTCTCCCAGGTTGGGCAGGTGAGATGGTGGAGGAGAGGACAATGGCCTGAGGGGTTCTAGCTCTGCCCCTCCCAGGGAAGCCGCCC
>CAUYTI010163048.1:0-13192 GCA_963575145.1 Galago senegalensis
CCGCCAAACAACAATGATGGCTGCAACCAAAAAATAGCCGGGCGTTGTGGTGGGCGCCTGTGGTCCCAGCTACTTGGGAGGCTGAGGCAGGAGACTCGCTAGAGCCCAGGAGTTGGCGGTTGCTGTGAGAGTGATGCCATGGCACTCTACCCAGGGGGACAGCTTGAGGCTCTGTCTCAAAAAAAAAAGAATTTTAAGCAGTCACGTAAAGGCAATTTTGACTTCACAGTCTTATACTGCACTCATTGTTTTCATTTACCTACTGTAAATCAATTTTAATAATTTCAATGTTTAAGATCAAGTCTAACACTCAGACAAGATTTTCCATAAAACATCTAGTTAAATATTTCTTCTATGGGAAAAAAGGTAGATTATTAGTCTTTTTTCTCATTTCTCATTATTAGTTTCAGTCATTTTGTCTTAATATAGAGATAGTCTAAATTTTATTTCTACCATGAAGTAATCATAGGTATTTTAAACATATAAGTAGCCATGAATTGCACCCCAAAAAAGAGCCCTGTCATTTTGAAATTCAGTGACAACAGTAATTTCAATAACCTCTTGAACCGTCTGCTGGAGATTTTGGTTTATGTTGGTTGCTGAGGTGGGACCCTGGTGCAGGCTTCATCCCCAAATGTACTGGCCAGGGTGTATAGTCAACTGTGGAACTACTTAGGGAGGCTCCGGCTCTGCCGCTGTTGGACTTCACTCAGCCCCACCAGCAATCTGCAAGCCAGCCTCGTGCATCTGCTCTCCTTGTTAGCAGCAGCCCACTCCACAACCCTCATGTTGCTGTTACTAATCAGCCATGCAGGCTTTTGAAACTCATGTTCAACCAGTTTGTCAATGGCTGGAGCTATTGCAATCTCGAGGCATGTCCTACCTACCCTCTTGCCTGTCACCTAAGAGGCATAATACTATTATGTGGAATGCCGCCTGCCTGGGAGATGGAAGATACATTTGGCTGGGACTTATGGGTGAGAAAGATGAGTTCTACAGCAGTAAGTCGCAAAGTATCTATGATAAAGAAGCAGTTATTTAGGGTTTTTCAACCTATCATGGACCAACACAATAAACATGAATTGCTAGAAAAATGAAATCTAAAAACATAAAAAATACAAGCTACTATTTTGTATTAGACATAACAGTACTCAGTCAACTTCCTATAAAAGTTTCTTATTGCTTAATCTCGATTTCTGCACTCATTTTTATCATGAAGCAGTTACAGTTTATGTTCTTGGCTTCAGCCCACACGTGACACTCTGAGTAGCACTGTCCTAAAGCAAACCAGAAACAGGCATCCATCTAGGCTATGAGTAACTAGCCAGAGGCCGCTGACGGTAACTGTCCAGAAACAAGAATGCCTTCAGAAGAGGAAGCAGGCGCACCTTATTTTATTGCATGCAGAGCTGTGAAGAAGCTGTATATTTTCAATTGGATGGTTCTTCCTAACCATCTCCAAGAATACTCTTTTGTCTATTTCTCATAAATAAGAACAGCATTTTAGCCTTCCCAAATTCCTATCACAGGGAAGTATATCCATCAACAAGGATGACTTTTCTCTTTAAAACAGGGCACAGTGGGATTTGAAAACCAGATCAACAAATGCCTGGAACTGGCTGAATACCTCTACGCCAAGATCAAAAACAGAGAAGGATTTGAAATGGTTTTCGATGGTGAGGTAGGTTATCATCCTGGACCAGATATACAGCATTTCAAAAAAAACTACTGAGGGAAGCTCCTGAAGGCATGTTTTCTCACATTGCCAAAAAGTGATTCTGAATTTTCATCCTTACGTACTGTTCATTTAATTCCTTTCATGTCCCTGGCCTTTTCTTTCAGTAGCACTCGGATGCCTTTTCCTTTCACCTCTTCTAAAATTGTATGGCTCTCAGCCAGCTTTTTGTAGACAAGAGGTCTTGCCTTGACAGTTTCAGATCTTTCATCATTCTTGGGTTTGTCTTGTGTTGAAGACAAACTTGTTTCAATGATAAAGTGTTTCTCAGTTCTAAGAAGCTTGAAAGATGGATTTTTCTTGCCTCCCAAGCCTGGTTCTAAAATAAAGTTTTACTTTACACAGATTCATTATGAGGAGAGCAAGATAAAATTGCCTCTACCCTGAGTTCATACACGCACTGCCTATATTTGTCATACCAATATTTGCTGAGTGCCTGCTGTGCGCCAGGCCCTATGCCAGGAGCTGGGTTATACACTGTTAATCAAAACAGATACTCTCTCTGTGCTAATGGAGCTCACAGTTGAATAAAGAAAGGTGGAATAGGAGTTAGTACTGAGTAAAAGCAAATCCACCCATAACCCGGTAAATATAACACCCCTACACTCAAAGTCAGTCTGTTCATCCGCAACTAAACTATTAGGAACACATGTGAGAGTCACCAAGTGAACAAAAAATCAATGACACAGTGCTCTGATTATTCACCCACTATCTTAAGCATTCTAGTAGCAGATTAAAAACAGCAAATGTGGTGTCTCAAGCCAGTTAGAGGTAGACCCAGGATGGCAAACAGCAGGTAGGGAAAACTGAAAAACTATCTCAAGAGTCAGAACTCGAAAAGCACATAAATCTTTGAGGGAGGGACACTAAACAATTTTAGGCATCTTAATAAGGCCGGTCTTACAGTTTAGAGCCAGTATTAATATTCATTATGATAGTACTGAGTCATCAAGAAAAGATTCCGTATCAATAAACTCAATAAAATATTCAGTGCCCATAAACTAAACTATATTTCAGTTGTCTTCTATCCATGAGGCACTACAAAGTGGCAAGATAGGTCATAGATTTTATTAAATTGCCCAAATGTCATTATTTTTAACATTTCAGTGTTTAAAGGTGGTAGCTTTAGTTATCTGGAAAATCGGTTATGAGGAATTGCTCTCCTGGCAGGCGTGACTGGGTAAATGAGGCACCGTGCTCCCTCCTGGGGAGGGAGCACCGTCTTTGAGACAGACATCCAGCCTATGTCTTCATCAGAGACTTCTACCGAGCATGCATATGGGTTTGGAACAATTTTCTCTCCAGTTCTCATAATTCTCTTTGTTTTCTTTGTTTGCCTGTTTGTTAAAATCTCTGCAGCCTGAGCACACAAATGTCTGTTTCTGGTATATTCCACAAAGCCTCAGAGGTGTTCCGGATAGTCCTGAGCGACGGGAAAAACTACACAAGGTATGTTCTCGTTCTTTGTCTCATCGAATCCTCTGTAATTTCTCTAACTAGTGAGGACATCCTCTTTTTTTATTTTTCTTTTTTGGCCAGAGCTGGGTTTGAACCGGCCACCTCTGGCATATGGGGCCAGTGCCCTACTCCTTTGAGCCACAGGTGTCTCCCAAGGATATCTTCTTTCTAATGAGGAAAAAATAAAAACTAAAGACCAGGGGGTAGGGGGGTGGGCTCCTAGTAATGCATGGGGTGGTTGGGAGCCATCTTGTTATATACTCTTCTTGGGTCTGCCTGGTCCCCCTTGCTGTGGTTACCACAGGAACCTCTAAAAGCAGGAGTGTCCAACCTGTGACCCAGCCCACAGGCCACATGCTGGTTTTATGAAGACTTTTTTGGCTTCTTTGTGGTGTCAGGTATCACAAAAAGTACACCCAGACTTTTTTTGCTAATCAGTTTTCATTAATGTTTGTGTGCTTAATTTGTGGCCCAAGACAATTATTCTTTCAGTGTGGGGCAGAGAAAAGAAAAATGTTGGACACCCCTCCTCTAAAGGATGCATCCCTATCTTTGGTTGGTGTTCTTCAAGGATCTCTACGCAGGGCAAATGAATAATACATACACACCTGGGAACATTCCATATGAAACTATATTATAATAATCTTTTACTAAGCTCAAGCCTATTCTAATGCCGATGTATACTACTTGTTGATTTCTATGTCTAGTTTATATATTATTCAGAGTTATTTAATTTAGACAATGTTTTATCAACCTAATTTTTGAAAAAAACATTTGTTAAACACAGTCTATGTGCCAGGCAGTATCCTGATCTTTGGGTTACATACACAATTTATGTTGTTGGCTATAAGAGCTTTGTTTTTGTCTTTGTCTTTTATTACCATGGTTCCAGGACTGACTTTCAAAATTCAGTCACACAGTACTTTCTTCTTTCTTTTTTTTTTTTTTAATTTCTCTTACTTATACATGTGTATATTAGGTTTCCACTTTTGTCTTTACAGAATTAAAAAGGCTAAATTTAATGACAGTAACAATGTTTAACATAAGGACTGAGAACAAAAACCTCATAAAGAACAAAGGAAGATAAATACATTCGGAAAAGAAATCAGATGATTGCTGAAACAAAATATTAAGCAATAATAGTAGTAATAACGCAAAGAAAGTAACATTCACATTGTCAGATAGGAGTATGTCTATATAGAATACTTTGATCAGTTAACTTCTTCTTCTTGTTTTTTCCAAAGTCTCAAAAAAGTAGACAGCTAATATTTATAAATGAAAGTAACAGATAATTTTGAAAAAACAGATCATGCCAAATCTTATAGACAATAGAAAAAGAAATACTTCAAAATCATTCTGTTTAACCTGGATACACGTGATATTAAATTGGAGAAAATGTATTATTATAAAGGGGAAATTACAAACATATTTCACTTATAAATGAGGATGCTATGTGATAAACAACATAATAACATGTTGAATTAAAAATTAATGTTTAAGTAATATACTTTGGTCCAAATTAAATACAATTTATATAATAATTAGTCACTAATTTCTTTCTTTTTTTTTCCTTGCCCACACCCCCTCCCTCCTTCTCTGTCTGGTGTCCCCTTCCCCCATGCCCCACCGTGTCATTAATTGTCATTAATTGTCTTTATATCAAAGACAATTTTTTTTTTTTTTTTTGGAGACAGTGTCTCACTCCATCTCACTCTGGCATCATAGCTCACAGCACCCTCAAATTGTTGGGCTCAAGCAATCAATCCTCTTGCCTCAGCCTCCTGAGTAGCAGAGACTAAGAGCCCACCACAACACCTGGCTAATTTTTTTCAATTTTTAGTAGAGATGGGCTCTTGCTCTTGCTCAGGCAGGTCTTGGACTCCTGAGCTTAATTAGGCAGTACACTCACCTTGGCCTCCCAAAGTGCTACGAGTATAGGCATCAGCTACTGTGCCCAGCCACAAAGTACTTTCTGAGGGAACTCGTGATGGAGTAGACTTAAACAGTCACTAGATATTAGCCACCGAATATATTTGGTTATAAAATATTTCTTTGCTTTTGTGTCAGTATAAACACAAAGAGTAAAAAGCAGGTCAGGTGGAATAGTTAACTAGACAGTTCACAATTTAATAAGAATTAATAAGTTTTATTTTTTGTTTCCCATCACAAGGTGGCTCCCAAAATCAAAGCCCTGATGATGGAGTCAGGCACGACTATGGTTGGCTACCAGCCTCAGGGGGACAAGGTGAATTTCTTCCGGATGGTCATCTCGAATCCAGCTGCTACCCAGTCTGACATCGACTTCCTCATTGAGGAGATAGAAAGACTGGGCCAGGATCTGTAATCACCCCAAGAAGAACCCAGGTTTATGGGAATTCCCTTTCCCCTCTGGTTCTCTAGAACTAACCTCTATAAGTTGCTGAAACACATAGGCTATTCCATTGAGGGAAAATATAATATCTTGAAGAATATTGTTAAAACCTTACTTAAGCTTGTTATAGTTAGCAGGAAATAATGTTCCTTTTTAAAAGTGCATATTAGGAACGCAGTATATATGTACAGTTATATATACCTCTCTATATATACATATATAGTGATGTGGCTTAGTACTAGATCACAGCACGTATCCCACTCCAGGAGAATTAACTTTCCCTTCAGCAGCAGCTACTTGGACTAAACATGCTGCAAACCAGCTTGCCCAGCAGCCACTGGAAAGATGTTTGTCAAAATGCCATGTCCCAGGGACCAAAGGAAATGCTGTTGGTGGGAGTTGACCTCACTGTCAGCGTTTCTCTCGCCTGAAGTAATGATGGATGGTGAGAAAAAGCACCACAAGATGACAAGACACACCCTCCCCATTAGGATCTTGTTAGGGGAAAATAGTAGCAGAGCCCTTGTGACAAGTGTACTATTGCTGTATTTCTAGAGATTAATTTGCGTAGATTGTGTATATGGCCATTGTCTGAATTTGGTGGAGGAGAGAACCCATAATGATTTCAATGACTGTTTGATGGCAGGTCAGTGAAATATTTGCTTATTTATATTCAGAGATTTACCATGTTAAAGAGGCGTCTTGTATTTTCTTCCTATTTGTAACGTATCTTATTTATATATTAACGAAGTAAGTTCTGAATACTGTTTATAGTATTTTCGTGCATTTGTGAGCCAAAGAGAAAAGAGTAAAATGAGTGAGATTTGTGTTTATATTAGAGTGCCCTTAAAATAATGATTAAAGCATTTTACTGTCTGTAAAAGAATTCTGATACTGTACATAGAGTCATATACATAGAAATCCTGTTACTTAAAAATAGCATCTGCTGTTCTGTCAAACCCTGTCTGGCTTTACGTCTGGTGTTGTCAATGCTTTTCTAGTAACTATTAGATAGTAACTATTAGATAAATCTCCTGTAATTTTGTAGTAATTCATGACCAATCTCTGTGACTTGCTTAGCTGAAACCTAAGGCAATGTTTCCGAAGACCCTCTGAAGTTCTCAGATAAACTGACCGGGCTCACAACTGTTTTTGAAGAAAGGAAATTTACACTGTGCGTTTTAGAGTATGCAAGAAGAATATAAATAAATAAAAATATTCTCCATTTGAACAACATTTTCTTCCAATTCATGTTTCATGAAGAGAGACAGATTTCCCTGTGTAGTTACTTGGATCACCCCAGCCCATTCACTTACCACTAGCTGACTTTAGGCAATGCTCAGTATCCTCCTGAAGCCAAGACTCAACCCATTGTCATGGGTGCCCCTCCTCTATGAAATCATTATGATTGTAAACAAATAAAACTTGTGGTCCAAGCCTTGAGAAAGAAAAGCCATCTCTGCTTCTCGTTTTCCTATTTGCATCTTAGAGTTGCTTTCATTTAGTCATTCAACAAATACTTTCGTCCTCTGTATAGATGCTGAGGTTACAGTGCTGTGCATGGTGGACAAAAATTCCTTCTAGGAGGAATCATACACTACTTGGTGTCTGTGGTGTCTGAGTGCCTCTAAGATCACAGGATCATACCTTCCTGCTGCTGATACTTATACAGCAGTCCCATTTACTCCCTCAGGAAATAGAATTGGGAGCTGGACCATTAGGAAATAGGGTCAGTTTTCTACAATAGTCTATTACATTAAACTATAACAATACTATCTCACTCATTTGGAATATAAGGATCCATATTAAGCACATGTAAGGATTAGAGAAGAGTCATTTATAATTAGCATACTGATTGCATGTGGAACCATCATATTAAAACAACTGGACTCAGTAGGGAGTGGTCACAAAGCCACCACATCCTTTCTCCTACTGTCCGATCATATGCTCTCCGATGGCTGAATTTTTCCCATGCCCCTATTAGAATTTAGGTCATTCCCACAGCTTTCTGGCCTGTTGGGCACCAGGACAGTCTCATTTTCAAAATTAAAGGTCTAGCTCAATGTAATAAGAATGTTTTATTTATTTATTTATTTATTTATTTATTTATTTATTTCTTCAAATTTGTATACAATATACAGTCCCTCCCAGACTCCCCATCTGGCACCATTTGAGGCTACAAGCCTTTAGTGGCCAGCGGAGCAAGGCTGGTGGTGGCTGAGGTCATTTTCTTTTCTTACTCTTTCAGCTCATTGTCCTAGCTACTGTATTTCCTCATTCAGAGTCAGGCCTAAGGCTAGAAAAGGCTAATTAAAGTAACAAAGCATCAGAGGTCCCTAAAACATGAGGTTTTTTTTAATGGGACAATTTTGGGGGGAGAATAAGGATTTTAAAAAGTAAAGTGAAAATTAGACACAATGAATTCACTCTTTATAGCGTACTATATATATAATGGTTTGGTGGATTTTGACAAAACCACCACCACAACAGAGGTCTAGAATACATCCATCACCCAAACCAATCCCCCATGTCCCTTTCTACTCAATGCCACCCCCAAAGCCAGCCCCTGGAAACTTCTACTTTGTTTGTTGTCCCCAGATCTCGCCTTTCATACAACCCATGTAAATAGAATCACATAACTGTAGTGTTTTGAGTCTGGTTTCTTTCCCTTAACATAATGCATTTGAAAATCATGCATCTTTCCCTTAACACAATGTTTCTTTCCCTTAACACGAATGCATTTGAAAATCATTCGTGTTGTCTGTATCAGTGTTCATTCCTTTTATTACTGCATAGTATGAGAAGTATGGATATACCATAGTTTGTTTATGCATTCCCTAGTAGAAGGAAATTTAGGTCATTTCCAGTTTTGGGCAATTAAAATAAAGCCACTGGGGCCAGGAATGGTGGCTCACCTGTAATCATAGCACTCCGGGAGGCTGAGGTGGATGGATTGCCTGATCTCAGGAATTTGAGACCAGCCCGAGCTACAGCAAGACCTTGGCTCTACCAAAAATAGAGAAACTAGCCATGAGTTGTGGCAGGCACCTGTAGTCCCAGCTATTTGGGAGGCGGAGGGAAGAGGATCACTTAAGCCCAAGAGTTTGAGGTTGCTGAGAACTATGATGCTCTCACTCTATGCTCTCACTCTATCCAGGGTGACAGGGTAAGACTCAGTCTCAAAAAAAAATTTTTTTTTTGTTTCATCTGCTATTTTTATTTCCAATTTTGGGGGTTATATGGATAGATCATTAATCTTGAACTTTTCTTCTTTTCTAATGAAGCATTAAGAATGTATATTTTATCACGGGTGCAGTGGCTCATACCTGTAATTCCCAACATTTTGGGAGCCTGAAGCAAGGCTGGGATTGCTTGAGACCAGAAGCTAGAGACCAGCCTAAGCAATACCGTGAGTCCCCCATCTCTACTAAAAGCAGAAACAATTATGAGAGTGGTGGCATGTGCCTGTAGTCCCAATCACTCAGGAGGCTGAGGCAGAAGGATTACTTGAGCCTAGGAGTTTGAGGTTGCACTGAGATATGATGATGCTACTGCACTCTAGCCTAGGCAACAGAGCAACACCTTGCCTCAAAACAAATCAAAAGAATATATACTTCCCCGCAAGCATCTCTTTAGCTATATACTACAAGATTTGACACACGACATTTTATTATTCAATTCTAAATATAATGGAATCATCCATTTTCTCTTGTAATTTATTAATTTTCAACTTATTGTTGATTACAAATAAGTTTATAATGTTCCTATTTTTCAAAACTTTTATCACTATGTTGGTGCCAACTTCTTTTTTGCCTTTTTGTCTGTTTTCTCTGATATTAATATAGCTATGCCACATTTTAGATTAGTCTTTATCTGATATTCACTTTCTTCTTTCTTTTAATTGCTCTATGCATTTATCATGAGGTATTATTAATGCAGAAAGGAGACAAAAAGCTCACAACAACTCTACACAATTTCACAGGATGCACTGCAGAAAAAAGAGTGACGGAGATGGATTGACGGTGTCAGTATCCTAAGGTCTGGGAGGATGCATTCCGGGGGGAGATAGACCTCTAATTCCCAATGGAGAGGGGTCTCATTGCTGGAGGGGGCATACCTATCAGCATCCCTCCAGCAGTGGGAAGCCCAGTTGGTGGGCCCATTGGCGGTCTCAAACCAGGTGGAGGAGCCATAGGTGCCTGGAGGTGGTGTTGCTCTGTCTACAGGTGGGGATGGGGTCCCTCATCCTGATGGGTAATGTGTTGGGGCTCCAGCGATAGTGGAAGTGGCAACAGCAGCTGCTACAGTGTCTCTTCCCTGTGGAATCACACCTGCTGGGCTTGTCCCCCAACTCCTCGGACTGGGCCTGCCAACCAAGCAGGAGCCTGGGGAATTGGGACAACAGCTGGGGCTCTTCTGGCAGCTGCCCTACCAACTCCAGGGCCTCCTGAAGCTCCAGCAAGTGGTACCAGAGCAATGCCAGCATCTTGGGGGGGTGGCTGCTCCTCAGTTGCAGATACCAAATTCTCCCCACACCACAACACCACACCCCAAACCCACTTCTGCACATTCTGGCTGCCTCACATTCTTTGACTTAATCTTCTTGAACTCATCACACTCACAGAGGATCATACTCAGATGCTTGTCAAAAGCCTTATAAGTGTCTGGGCCCCTGTAACTCAAAAGTTAGAGTACCACCCCGTGCACTGAGGCTGGTGGGTTCAATCCTGGTCAGGGCCTGCTAAACAGGAAAAACAACAACAACAACAACAAAAGCCTTTAAAGGTGCCGATGAAGACTCAGCCACCTTGCAGGACACAACTCCTTCTATAGTCAATGTGCTACAGTGTCTTGCTACTGTGCCCACAGTCAGGATTGCTGTCCCACCAAATCTGATGTCCACAGTTAAAATTTCTTTCTTCTTTTTTAGAATATAAAAGTATCAATTTATTTTATATTTTAGAGGGAGAGAGTGAGTAAGAGAATGGAAAATGACGGGAGGGGAGTGTGAGAAATGGCATGGATCTCAAAGAAAGAAAAGAATGCCCTCCCCCAGTTAACATCGGCTTGATCTTTAAGACCTAGGGGGAGACTTTAGATAAAGGTAAGATGTAGGTCCTCCCAGAAACAATGCAAGCAGGGCAGAAGCTTCAAACAGTAGCTGGAGCCTGGCTGTTGCTTGGAATTGTCTTCCTCTAAGCCTGTTCCAGTACTGTTCCAATACTTGGTGGAACCCCTCGGTGTCCCAGCTAAGAATGCCTGTCTAGGTTCAGCCTGGAAATCCACCAGCTTGCTGCTGCTGAGAACACCTCAGGTACAACTGACTCTCTCGGTGGCTCCGTGAGGCTGTTCTGCAGCTGACTCGGACTTCCGCCTCTGGCACCTGCCGCTCTGTAGTCTGTCTCAGGTGTAAGCCATTCCTTGCTCGCTCCATCGAGTCACTGACTGCTCAGGCAACCCTGTTTTGCCATTTTCTTCTCTTTGAATTATGTTTCTGTCTCCTTATGTTTTAGGTGCGGCTTCTATGAATGACCTAGAGCTACATTTTATCATTTTTTCCTGCTATCCTTGTCTTATAACCAAAGGATGATTTCACTTCATTTATTGTGATTACTGATATACAGAGGGGGCAAAAAATGTATATATGTTTTAAGAAAGGAAAAAACATATTAAATTTGTAATACTCCAGGGCAGATGGATTGTCTGAGCTCACGACTTCCAGACTAGCCTGAGCTAGAGCAAGACCCTGTCTCTAAAAATAGCCAGCCGTTGTAGCTGATTCCTATAGTCCCAGCTACTCAGGAGACTGAGGCAAGAGGATCACTTGAGCCCAAGAATTTCAGGTTGCTGTGAGCTATAATGATTCCATGTCAGTCCCAAGGGAGACAAAGTGAGACTCTGTCTCTAAAAAAAGAAAAATGAAATATTTGTAATACTCAAGTCACCTTTGACTTCTGCAATTATGAGACATGCTTAATGTGACTTGTCATTATCTTTTGTTATCAGTATATATTGAGTATTACAATTTTAATACAATTTTTCTTTCTTAAAATGTGTATATGTACACATTTGTTTTGGCACTCTGTATTTATATTTAATTCAGTTGTCTTATTTTGTTCCACTTTCTCTGTTCTTTTTTTTCTCCTTTCCTATAAAAATATTTTGACTGTAGTGTACATGTAAAATTTACTAAATGTAGAATATAAATGTCTTAACACAATAACTAAGAAAATGCCACGAAGGCAATGTTAACCAGTTTGATGAAAATATTTCAAATCGTCGGCTCAGCACCCATAGCCCAGTGGTTACAGTGCCAGCCACATACACCAAGGGTGATGGGTTCGAACCTGGCCCAGGCCAACTAAACAACTGCAACCAAAAAACAGTCAGGCGTGTGGCAGGTGACCGTGGTCCCAGCTGCTTGGGAGGCTGAGGCAGAAGAATTGTTTAAGCTCAGAAGTTTGAGGTTGCTGTGAGCTGTGATGCCCAGGCACCCTACCCAGGGTGACATAGTGAGAATCTGTCTCAAAAAACAGAAAGAAAGAAAATATTTGAAATTGTATATAAAACCAGCACGTTGTACCCCATGATTGCATTGATGTACACAGCTGTGATTTAAAAAAAAAATTCAACTGAGGTTTGTTTTATGTTTTTTTTTCCTCCCTTTTCTCATACTTTATGACCATTTGTCATGGTTACCCTAGATATAATAGCATGAATACTTTACCATATCAAAAGTTAATAATTTTATTCTCCTCATGATTCATATAAAAACCTCAAAATCATCTTCCTTTGATCATCATATAAAACCTCTGATCATCTTTCTCCCAATATATATGCCAACATTAACCAGTATTTTAAGTTCCTCTTCTTTTAACCCCACAATTTGTACACTATTAAAAATTGTATTCCATTGATTTTTGCTTAGATATGCCCACATATTTTCACTATACTTATGCATGATTTTTTTTTATATCTCAGAGCTTCCATTTGGATCATTTTCTTTTCTTTTGATCTGCATGTGTTTGAACTTCTCTCTTCTGAAGTCTATTAATAGCCCTTAGAGTAGGGCTCTCTAACTTTGTCTATTTCATAAACCAAATGGTTTGCTGCCTTAAGGATAGGAACACTGCTAGATGACAGACTTCGTTAAACAGGAAAGTTGCAGTCAAACCAAAGTGTTCTGCCGCTAAGTATTATGGGGATTCTGTTATCCCTTACACATAAAACAGACACATGCATCAATTTACCTACTACAATTTACATCCTTTACTCTGAGAAAATTGTATAAAGCAAATTAACAGAGGAAATCTCACTATATTTCAGGCTGAAGAATCAAAATTTTGCAATAAATGTGGCATTCATAGCTACTTTAATATAGTAGCTAATAAAACTACTTCAAAACTCCTGTTCTTTATTTTCCACAATGGGTATTTGCGTTTTAAGCCTGCCTGGCATCTGTTCTTTCTTCTCCTGGTCACGTCAACCACACTTTTTTTTTTTTTTTTTTTTTGAGACAGAGCCTCAAGCTGTCCCCCTGGGTAGAGTGCCGTGGCATTACAGCTCACAGCAACCTCCAACTCCTGGGCTCAAGCGAGTCTCTTGCCTCCGCCTCCCAAGTAGCTGGG
>CAUYTI010163049.1:0-116683 GCA_963575145.1 Galago senegalensis
TTTTGTTAATTTTATAATGTTAAAATGTAATAAATAATTGCTGGGAAGTGATTATCGAGAACTGCTTATCAAAGTTTGCCTTGTTGTCAGGCCCTGCCCTGCGCCTCCCCTGCCCCTCGCCCGCGCTCCGCCCCCCCCCCCCATGTTGTTCTGCCTTACAGATGTTAAAGTCTGGTCACCCTAATCAAAAGTAATATTATTTTTATTAAAGCAGTTTTTCCTGCAACCTAATTTTTAAAAACAGTATTTTATTATAGTTTTGAGGCAACATTTAGATATTATAAAATGAACCAGTTTTAAGTGTGTGAGTCAATGGTATATTCATTATGTTGTATAATCACACCCTTCTCTATCTATTTACAAACAATTTTCATCATTCCAAAGGAAGATTCTGGCACTTGGCAGTCATTACCATTCTTCTCTTACAATCTTCTTTCTGTGTCCTTTTTGGATATTTAATGTCAACTAACATAGATTTTTGCAATAGGTCTATAGGCCTTTTGTACTTTATGTACTTTTGACATGTGTACAGCTTAGAGTGTTATTGAAACCTGCAATCACAAGGGGGTTTTTGCCTAGGTCAAGTTGCTCATAGCACAAAGATACAATTATGTAGACTTGGAGATTGCTGAAACATAAAGAATTTTTTTTAATATGAAATTCTCTCTTTGTTGGGAGAATGGGAGAAGTTGCCTCCTGTCTGTCTCTCTGACTACAGATGATCATAGGCATTTTAGAGAGGGTCATCTGCCTTGGGACAGGTCAAGGGGCATAATATCAAGAAGCCTCCACTAGGGCCTTCAGAATCTTTATTCTTACAATCTACCAGTTCTGGGAAAAAACTCAACAGTCAAGGAGTTGGTTAAAGGAGATGATTATAAAAAACATATAGGGGTCATTTGAATGTGTTAATGGAGCCAATTGCAAGAAGACAGTGACTACCTCCCCACATGTCCCATCATACTAGTCATGATACCACTGTAGAAGAGGGTGAACGTGAGCTGTTTCATGTTCGCAGGGCTAGTTTATTTTTAATTGCCATCAACTTCCGGTTATTATTTCTTAATGATCCAAATTCATAGTAAAAGTAGATCTCTGATGGATCTAAATGAGTGCCAAGTAAAGTATTTTTATAGCAACACTGGACTTTTGCACAAGCTTCATTGTGAAGTGTTTTATTACTTTTGAAATAATAGATGTCCAATATTTTATCAGATGTGTGTGTTTGTGTTTATATGTTAAAGTGATACTATTTTTTAAGAGCTACAACAAACTATACTATAAAATGTGCCATAAAATATTTGTTCCCTTTCTGTATTTTTTTTCTTTTTCTGTATTTTCAAAATAAACTTTTATGGCCCCTAGGACTACTTAGGAAAAAAAATGTAATACTGACTTAAATCATGCTATAGTTCCCAGTTATTTAAAGGCTTCTGTAGCCATTTCTGATGCTTTTTTCCTCTTCTTCCTTTCTTTCAAGTGATTGGGTAAGTAACTCAACTCACATTCCACTCATAATAGGATACACTAACAGTTCTCGCCATCTTCTCACTTAAGCCTAGTGGTAAGTATTAGGGTGGGATCTTTTATCATGGGCTGAGAAGAAATTCTTGACACAAAGATTAGAACAGAAGAAGTAAAAAGCATGTTTACTTTCCTGAGAGAGACCAGTGAGGAGAAAGGATGTGGCACACAAAAGAAAGAACTACCAGTAGCAAGGATAGGGAATTAGGAGTTTTACAAGAATAAAGAAAAAGAAAAAAGTTGATTGTTGCAGGTTTATAACACAAGCAGCCATGGAGGGGCAGTGTCTGTTTTTCCTTTTGTTAATTTTTTCTCTTCTCTATGAGGTTAGTTTATCAGGGTCCTTGGAATATGGTCTGGTAAGAGCAGCTCCTTCTATCTTCCCAGTTCTTTTCAAGTGATATGAAAACAAACTCTGCAGGTGTTTAATTTTTTAAGAAATGAGTTAAGCCCCACATGGTTAATTAAATGAGGGGCAGTTGTCCACTGTGGTCTTTTTCTCTTCAAAAGGTGTTGTGAGTCTCCTCCTTTCTTTTGCTTGTTAGTTTATTTTTCTGTGCTTTATAGATTATTAACAATGCCATCCTTTCACTGAGTTGTTTTATTTGTTTTGTTGCTGTGGGTAAATAAGGGAAATGAATACTAAGTTTTGGATTTTGACTTATAAATAAGTCAAAGATTTGAATTTAGCCTTAAATCTTCAGTTCCAAGGTACAGATCTCTGCTTTTGTGGGATATTTGCATGGCTTTCACGAGAGCCTGTTTCCATCTTTGTTTCTTACTTTGTTTAAAATTCTTCACAGATAAATGGTAGTAATTAATTGAACAAGAAGTTAACATTTGTTTCTCACTTTAAAAAATAGATAAACAAATAAATATGCATCAATTCCTAACTTAATATCCTAACTTAAGATTTGTTTACTACCTGCCCCTCCTGTCTACTCTCCTAAGGATAGGTAAGTTTATTTTGATATATTCAACATCACTGCTGAGTATAAGCCCAGGTCCAGTGTATACGTAAAATAATCATCTGAGAAGTAAGGACATAAAGATATTATTTTAAAAGCTTGTAGTGATTAATAAGTTTATGTTGTTATGTTCTTTACATGGGCTTAGCCATCACAAACATTCTAGAGAGGCAACTGTGACTGTATCTCTACCTATCTTTCTATCTCTATATCTACATGTCAATTGTACCAAAATTTTTAATTTCCCACTAGTTTTATATTCCACACCAAGAATCAGTGACAAAAGTGAAGTTAGCCAAAACGTTGGAGTAAGGACCTCCAGTTTCTTGTACCACACAGGAAATACTGACAATCCTGACAAAGGTTGTCAGAATCAACCTTATTAGTTCTCTAGAAGAAAGTTAAAACTTTATAGTGACCAAGTGATTTTTTATATAAGAGTACAGTAAAAAAACAGAGTAGGATAATTTTGTTTATTTTGATTTAACTTTGCTCTCTCTCCTTCTCTAGCATGGCAGTGGTTTTGAGATGGCAGCTTTTTTAGTGTGAGTACATGGCAATACAGAATGCAGAGAAGATCTTCCCAAGAAATTTTCTGCTTTGACCTTTATGGGTTCCCTGAATGACTAAGGCAAGGGATGTACCTTTATTTAGTCTAACTTAGAAGTCTTTTAAGGTGCAGAAGTGGCTATACGCAGGGTGTTCTAAAAAAACATTGAAAGGCTAAAAAAGAACCTGCTGTCCTGGGTCAAAATGTAGACACATAGCAATCCAGGGAGGAACGACTGAGGAGCGAGAATCTTTAGAAAATAAGAGTTTTGTAAAGTTCCTATGTATAGTGGGGACTCTAGAAAGCCATGCCCTTGTCCAGGGCTGGCTACATGCATATTCTATACTAGCTGACATTTAGGGTCAGCATAAGTAGTAATAAAGGCTAAGTCAGAGTCAAAAATCAGCATGGCCAGACTTGAAGATGTATTCCAACAAGGATGTAATATGCAAAGACTTGGTAGACTATCAGGAAAGAAATGAATCAAATAAAGTAATACATGCTAAAAAAGCATTGCAAAAATAAAGACCTAAGTGAATATAAGGCATTTGTGTTCACTAATTCAAATACAAACATTGTTAAGATGGCAATACTACCCAAATTGATATACACATTCAAAGTAATTCCTATTTAAATTTAATGACCTTCATTTGCAGAAATGAAAAAGCCAACACTAAAAAAAAAAAAATCATACTTCCTGATGTCAAAATATACTATGAATCAATGTACATTAAACAATATAGTATTAACATAGGCTAGATATAAATCTCAATGGAATAAACTTACAGTAAAAATATGACCCTACATATTGAGAACCAAATAATTTTTGACAGAAGGCAAAGATAATTCAATGGGGAAAAGAATAGTCTTTTCAACAAACAATGCTAGGTCAACTGGATAAACACATACACACACAGACACATACACTTACAAGTTGATCACTAAATCATATCACACAAAAAATTTAACTTTAAATGGGGGTGGCGCCTGTGCTTCAAAGGAGTAGGGCACCGGCCCCATATGCTGAAGGTGGCAAGTTCAAACCCAGCCCCAGCCAAAAACTGCAAAAACTTCAAAAAAAAATTAACTTTAAATGGATCAAAAACCTAATGTAAGGGCTAAAAATTATAAAACTCGTAAGAGTTAAACACCGGAGTTTCTTCATGCCTTGGATTTTTCAATGGCTCCTTAAGTATCTAACATAAAAAGGAAAAACAACAAAGTAAAACAATACATGTTAGACTTTGTCAACTAAAATTTCTGTTCATTAGAGGACACTATCGAGGGAGATGATCAAACAACCCACATGCAGACTGAAAGAAAATATTTGCAAATCATATATCTGACATGAATCTAATCTCCAGAATATATGAAGATACCTGTAAAAGTTTTGAGACACTGTCTTATGGCCCATTATTTCACTTTCAAAAATACAGTTGACAGAACTATTCTTTTGACTTCACCTGTGCAAATTTCAACCTGCTTTCTTATTGGTGTTGCTGGAGGGCTTTGTTTTGGCCATGCAGCATTAAGTTGGCGTCAGCTATGGAGCTGGGAAGAAAGAACTGTCATGTGATGATTTTCTATGATTTTAGAAAGGGGTTAAATGGATCTCAATGCCTTGAACTTTGACAATTTTTCATTGATTTCAAAAATTTAGAAGAGGCCAAACTTCACTGAAAATCACTGAAAGATGAGGAGAGGAGTGGGCATTGTAGTATCTGAGGAAAATATTGCTGCTGTAGAAAAAATTTTTACAAAACAAAATTTAAGGACATTGAAGTAGCTGTAGATTGGATTGCTGACAGTCTCAAAAGTCCTTCACAAATATATTTGTGTCAAGAAAGTTCCTTCCCTATTGGTGTCTCATCTCTGACAAGTGAACAAAAGTGCAACAAAAGTGCAACAAAAGTGTTGAATATTGTGAAGAAATGCTGGTCAGATTCTATGGAGACAAGTCCAGGTGCATTTCTGACCTCGTTACTGGTGACAACACCTCAGTTTATCAATTTGATCCAGGGAATAAGTCTGAGTCAACAATGCAGATTCCCTCCCCCCACAGTGAAAATTTACCAAAAAAATCAAGTGGCCCATGTGGGAAAGAAAATGGTGGTAACTTTCTTCTCCAAAAACAGTCAAGTTGCAGCTGTTCCTGGAGGGAAAAGGACTATTACTGCCCAGTGGTATCAATAGTGTGCCTACCACTAGTTTTCAGTACTGTAGCCAAGGACAGGAGTCGGAGGATCACCTTGCACCATGACAACATGTTCGCTCACACAGCCAATAGTGATTGGACTCCATAGAGACTAAACTTGTGACTCTTCCACCCTATGGTACTGACCTGGCCCCGTGTAATTATTTCCTGTTCTCTACAGTAAAAAATCTTGTGGGCAGAAGAAGGTTCTCCAGTCCTGAAGAATCTGTTCACACCTAGAAAGTGACCTTATGGTACTTGTAGAAAATGAGTGGAAAGAGTGTTTTCAAAAAGGGTTTACAAGAATGAAAAAGTGGGGTCGGCACCTAATGCTCAGTGGTTAGGGTGCCAGCCACATGCCCTGGGGCTGGTGGTTTCAAACCTGGCCAGGGCCAGCTAAACAACAATGACAACAATAACAACAACAACAACAACAAATAGCCAGGCATTATGGCAGGTACCTGTAGTCCCAGCTACTAGGAGGCTAAGGAGAGAGACTCACATAAGCCCAAGAAGAGGGTGACATAGTGAAACTCTGTCTCAAGAAAAAAAAAAAAAGAAAGAAAGAAAGAAAGAAAAAGCTAAAATGCATAGAATGTCTTGGTGATTATTTTGAGAAAATATAGTAATCAAAATGACTTTATGTTTCTTAATTTTTATGTCTCAGAACTTGCAGTGTCCCTCATAGTAGGGGATCATTTCTATTAAATCTGTGCCATTAACTCTGATAAGCTTTAAGGTAATCTCTAGAGGTGAAAGAAAATAAAAACATGGAATAAATTTTAATAGTCACTCAGAATTTTTCATAATCATGACTTATGTAGCCACATGGCACTCTTGAGAGACACAAAAAAGTGAATACTGCCTTATTTTAATCATTTGTCCTAAAACAAAGGAAAAACAAAAAACAAATAATTTTTGGTAAAGAAAATTATATCTATGATTTGTAAAATAACAAAGAACAAGCATTTAGTCAAAATAAGTGGTCCTTTATCTCTAGTGTAGGAAATAAAATATTACTTATATTTTTTAAAATATTAACAATATCCATGATTGATGTTCTTGGAAATAATTCTAAATTATTATGACAAAAAGGTACTGTTTGATTCACAGTATTCTCTGCACTTGTTACAGTTTATTCCTTTTTTGATAAACTGTCTCCCTCCCTTTAAGATAAATATATTTAAGGGTGATATTTGAGGTGTGTAAAAGGTAAGAAATTATTTTCCAAGCTTCATAATGTAAGTAAAACAGAATAAATAATAGAATATTTCAACTAGAATCCTTAGTGATTTATGTGATTTAGTAAGTAATTTAATAAACAGATTTCCAGAGATTTAAAATGTCTTATTTCTTACCTAAAGTCATGCAGCCAGTTAGAAGTGGAGGTGAGTCATGGAATAGCAAACATCCAAGTTAGTGTTTCTTTATTTTTCCCTCTTGTGTTTATACCATTACTTCTATAACTGTGCACTAATAATTATTCTTTTAGATTAAACATCACTTTTACATGAAATGCCTGAGGTACTTTATGAGGGGTTTTAACTAGGACGATAAAAAAGACCTCTCCGAAGTTCTAAACAAGGAGAAAGAGGCAGCTATGCAAATATTTAGGGGGAAAGTGTTACAAAAAGAAGACAGAGTGAGTTATCAAAGAAGGAACTAGCTTTAAATATCTCAGAACCAACGTTGCTGTGGCTGGATCATGGTGAAAGAAGGAAACTCCATGAGAATCTGAGTTAGAAAGGGAGACGGTCACCAGAGGATGCAGGGTATGGCCCATAAGGAAGAGTTTCCTTTTTCTTTAATTGACATAAAAAAAAACCATAAAAGATATTTTTTAACTCTAAGTTAAAAGATTAACCCCTACATGACTGTGCTATGAAGGACGAAGAGACAGACAATAGTACTTTTGAACAGGGTTGTAGCAATGGAGATGGATAAGTTAAAAAAAAAAAAAACCGGTCTTATTATTCAGGGTATATTCTGGATGTGCTGACAACACGCTCACTGGAAGACTGCATGTCCTCCCCCCACCCCCCGGAATATTATGGGGTATGAATGTTTTGGCTACATGGATTGACTTTGTACTGCTTGAGTCAAGTTACACGTGTACCCATCACCTAGCTAGTGTACATTGTACTGTTAGGCATGGTTCACCCATCTCCTCCTTTCTCCTCCAGCTACGTGAGTCCTGATGAGCTTGACTTTCATCTGTGCATCCAAGAGCTGATAAGTCAGTTCCCATTTAATAGTAAGATATATGAGGAATTTGTCCATTCTTATTAAACTTCACGTAGGAGAATGGTCTCCAGTTACATCCAGATTGTTACAAAAGGAGTTAATTCATTTTTTATGACTGAGTACTAGTCCATAAGATACATGCACCACAATTTATTACTCTTAATCTACTCATGAATTGATAGGCACTTGGGTTGATTGTCACATCTTTGCCTTTGTGAATTGTGCTGTGATAAATATTCAGATGCAAGTGTATTTTTGATAACCTTTTGATAAATGTTTTTTTTCCTTTGGGTAAATACCCAGAAGTGTAATTGCTGGATCCAATGGTAGTTCTCTGAGGAATCTCCTTACAATTTTCCATAGAGGTGCCCTAGTTTGCAGTCTCACCAACGGTGTATAAGTGTTGCTTCCTCTCTGCATCCCCACCACATCTGGGGTTTGGGAGTTTTTGAAAAAAGCCATTCTCACTGCAGTTAGATGATATCCCACTGTGACTTTAATTTGCATTTCCCTGATGATTAGTGACATTGAACATTTTTCATATGTTTATTTTTATTATTATTTTGATTTGTGAGACAACGTCTCACTTTATCACCCTTGATAGAATGCCATGGCATCATAACTCATAGCCAACTCAAAATCTTGGACTCAAGTGATCCTCTGGCCTCAGCCTCCTGAGTAGCTGGACTACAGCCACAATGGCCAGCTGTTTTTTAGAGACAGGGTCTTGCTCTTGCTCAGGCTGGTCTTGAGCTCAAGAAGAAATCTGTCTGCCTCAAACTCCAGAGTACTAAGGTTCCAGGCATGAACCACCATGCCTGGCCTTTCACATGTTTATTAACCTCTAGTCTACCTTCTTTTGAAATGTTTCCATTTCTGTCTTTTGCCTTCTTTTTAATGGAGTTGTTTGATTTTTTTTTTCTTGTTTATCTGCTGGAATTCCTTATAGATTCTGGTTATTAGCCCTTTATTGGATGTATTGCATGAAAATATTTTCTCACATTCTGTAGACTGTCTATTAATTCTGTGGCTTGATTCAGAAGCATTTTAATTATTAAATTTAATTTATTTTAATTTATTTATTTCTGCTGCTGCTGTGATTGACAATGGTGTCTTCCTCATAAATTCCTTGCTTAGGACAATTACTATAAAAGGTTTTCCAACACTTTCTTTTAGAATTCTTAGAATTTCATGCCTTTGAATTGTTTTTTATACATCATGATTTTTTTTTGTGAGTGATGAGAGATATAAATCTTGTTTCAATCTTCTACATGAGAGTATCCAATTTTTCCAGCATTGTTTGTTTGTTTGTTTGTTTATTTGGAGACAGAATCTCATTGTTGCCCTCGGTAGAGTGCCCTGGCATCACAGCTAACAGTAACCTCAAACTCTTGGGCTTAAGTGATTCCCTTGCCTCAGCCTCTCAAATTGCTGGGACTATAGGTGCCCACCAAAATGCCCAGCTTTGTTGTTGTTGTTGTTGCAGTTGTCATTTTTGTCTAGCTGGCCTTGGCAGAGTTTGAACCTGCCAGCCTGGGTGTATGTGGGTGGTGCCCTAACCACTGAGGTATAGGTGCCGAGCCAGCATTGTTTATTTAATAGGGACTCTTTATCCATTATATATTGTTGTCTGCATTGTCAATGATCAGATGGGAATGCATGGATGCTTTTATACTGGATGTAGGTTTTTTTTTAACATTTTTTTTGGATGTACGTTTTTAATGAGGCAGATGAATCAGATGTAGGTTTTTAATGAGGCAGATGGCCCGTTTACACATAAGCCTAAAAATCTAGGTGTATGTTATTGACACCTATAGATTTGAAAAAGAAAACCAACTGTTAGACTTTGCCCATGTGAAACTGGAACTATCATTACAGAGCTACATCTTCCAGTGGAGATGTACAGTAGTTAGCTGGACACATAAGTCTGGAACTCAAGAGAGAATTTAAAAGAGATATGGATATGAATGCTATCATTTTGTTTCCTTAAAAGTTGTAATTAGAACACCTAGGGGAATAGTGGAATAAGGAAGATCATGAGAGACCACTACGTAGCATATCCCAATGTTTAAAAGTCCGTGCCAAAAAAAGGAACAAGAAGAGAACATGGGAAAAGAATTCCCATTGGAAAGTGATATCTTGATATACCCTTAGAAGCCTGCAAGAGAAATGTTCCAAAGCAGAGAATAATGAACTCTTTCAAGTGCTGCTCACAAGTCATTTGGGATGGAAACGGGGAATTGTATCATAAACTTAGAGCATAAGGGCTGTAACAATGGAATGGGAATTGAAAATCAAAGTGGAGAAGAATGAGGGAAACACATCTGGTGAGAAAGCAGAGAGGATTATTTGAAATAGTTATTCCAGGGAAATTAGTTACCTCCTGATGTTAAACATACATGAAGGCATGCAATTTATAGCAATAAATTATACCAACACATGCTTCCAAAAAATTCTGCAAGATCCATATATTTTTTCCTCACTGTTTACAGATGGGGAGTCTGGCTCAGGACTTTTCTATATAGCCCTATAGACCATTAGATGGGTTTGATTTATGAAACCTCAATTCTAAATATAGTGACTGTACCTGGAAATTTGCTCCTTTTTGCTATATAACCTAAGGAACTTAAGCTTCTGAAATACATTTTTAAAGCACATTGTATATGGCTTTTATTGAGAGTCTCAGCAATTCTGTTTTGCATACATACTATTCAGAATTTATGAGATGAAAGAACTGGTTACAGGTTTTGAATACATGTCTACCATGTCTTCTTAACTTTAATGAAGGATTAAAGCTTAGCCCGTGAGTACTTAAGTGTATGTTGGTTGAGTTATTGACATGACTTCTTGAATTGTGTAGGAATTAGTAATGAGACAAATGACTATAAGTCCATCTGGCTGTCAACTATAGAGTAATGTCTGGAAATGACATTTTGGCTCCAATTTCACCTCCTCTTACATCTAGATAACACCACATAAATAATTCTTACTAGTGCATTTTGAAGAGAAGAGATGTGTGTCAGCACCTAACAAAAGTGATTCAGAAGCAAGTAGGGAACATTGCTTTCCCCATTTCCTAGGGATAAGATGAATACAGAGAAATCAAATACCCTAGAAAGAGACATTCCCATATAATGAAAAGATTCTGAGTCCTTGAATTTTTCTGTAGAAAGCCACTTACATACAAGGATTATCACTATTCAACTTTATGTGAAAAAGACGTAAACATGTACTTTATCAAACCACAGAGATTTTGAGACTTTGGTATTGCAACAACCATAGTTATCTTGGCTAATGCAGTCTGTGACAAATTCTTTAGAATTGAAGAGTCATAAATAGTTGGAGCATATTTGGACATGGTAATAATGGTGTTATGTTCAACATCATAAGTGTCCTGCTACTGAAAGGACAGAAGATTTTATAAATTCTGCATATGATTATGCTGCCTTCTGGGTGTCATGAAGCAGGACTATCAGAGTACAGTTAAAATATTGATAAAACAGAAAGCACCTCCCTAATTAGCAATTGCAGTGTGACCAATTGCCAGGTGCCAGGCAGTTTTCCTTACTGACTTTGAAAGAACAAGTGAAATGAAGAAACTCTTTTTCAAGATATATAAGTTTGCCACTTTCCAAATACTAAAATCCAGTGGCAGTATATATTTTGAGAAATTAAGAGCCATTGCACTATTATTAGAGATATCGATATACAGATATGGATATATATTAGAGATACAGACACTGTGCGGCCAGGTGGTTATATGTGTGTGCATGGAACTGTTGTGTAGTGTACATGTGTCTTTGCCTTCATATTTTTAATCAAGGAATTCTCTAGGGAAAGTTCAATTCTAGACCTAAATCTTGAAATAAAGACGATCCAGATAATTGGATAAAGATGATTACTACCTAGAAGAGCTTAATTTATCTTCCTATTTATTTTTAAATATTTAGGAAAATAATAAAATATTGGTTAATAAGATTCACATGTGCAGGTACATCATGATGGCAAAATACCAGAAGCCCTGAAGCAGGACATAGGTTCTGGCAGATAATTCCAGGCCAGGTGCACTCTCTGTAATGGTTATTTTATTCATCTGTTTGACTAGGTTAAGAGATAACCAGATAGCTGGTAAAGCCTTATACAAGGGTGATTCCAGAAGAGACTAATATTTGAATCAATAGACTAAGTAAAAAAACTGCTCTGACTAATATGAGTGCACATAATTCAATCCACCAAGGGCCTGGATAGAAAAAAAATGCAGATGAACAGTAAATTTGGTTTCTCTTCTTGAGCTTGGACATCTGTCCTGGCCTGGGACATCAGAGCTCCTGGTTCTCAAGCCTTCCAACTCTAGGATTTACAGCAAGGGCATCCTCAGTTCTTAGGTCTCATGCTCCAGCTGAATATACCACGGGTTTCAGGCTTTGGATTCAGGCTGAATTGCACCACCAGCTCCCCTAGTCTCTAGCTTGCTGATGGCATACTTGGAGGACTTGTCAGCCTCCATAATCATGAGTTGATTCCCATAACAAATCTCATTTCATATATGGATCTGTTTGTGTGAGTGTGTGTATATGTGTGTATATACAGAGGGGGGCAAAAATTGTACACACTTTTTTCTTTTTTTTTTATTAAATAATAAATGCATAGATCATGTATAACTTAAGGAATGTATGGAGTACAATGTGCTGATTTCATATAGAATTAGAAGTGTTTATATCACACTGGTTAATATAAACCTCATCTCGTGTACTCAATTATTGTGTTATGACATTTATACTCTATACTTAATAAATCTGATAAGTACAATGTTATCTATATATTACTTTTTAAAGTTGAATTGAAGTACTGTTACTGGTCAAGTGTTCCCAGACATGTTACACACATTCACTTCACCTGCAATTCATACATTTTGGGGAACAATCAATTTGACTTCCAATAAGAATTCTTAAAATGTGCATACATTTTGGAGATATATATATATATATGTGTATATATACATATATACACATATACACATATACACATATACATGTGTATATATACATATATATATACATATATATGTATATATACACATTCTCCTTCTGTTCTTATTATATGGAAAACATTACTAATACATTACCCCATATCAGTTATATGGATTGTCTCTTTTATGAGAAAAAGAAGTAGTAGAGAAACATACTCCTTTGTCTACTTTGTCTACTATTCCTCTAAGACTTCTGTGCCCTGGTTATTATATAATATAATACACTGCAGTATGTGCATTCTGCCCTCAGTAAAAACTTCCCATTCATATAAATTTCTGGTTTATAAAGCCTAGACAGAATATTTCCAGAGTCAATAGTAGAATATAAAATTCTGTTTCTATATTCTATGGGATGTGAAATTACCACAGAGCTACTAAAATTAGAAAGATAAAGAGTAGTGGTTCACCCAATGAGGGGAAAAACAAATCTGATTCTCATTTTCAGCTAGAAACTTCTAAATTACTTTTTAACTTGTTATGTAACTTTACCAAAACTGATGTACAATGAATAGGAGTTAGAAAATATAAAGTGATGAAATTTATCAAAAATAAACTTAGAGTTGACACGAGGAAGGTAGCACAGAGCACAAGGGAGAGATACTGCAAAGCCCTGTCCAATTTGAGTGCAACTGCAGCTGCTGGCCTCTTTTCATGCATTACTAACTGAAAAGAACATAAACCTATAACCGAAATACAAAATGTCAAAGTAGAATACTGTAGACCACATACAATCCATTCATTGTTTGAAAAAAAAAAAAACACAGTGTAAAACATTAGTAATGCATCTACTTTGAGTTCTCAATGGATCAGATACAGGTTATAGTGTACTACCTGGTTATACTAGTCCAGTCTATCCCCCTTACTGTACATAATATATGAAAATGAACAAAATATATGCAATAAACATATTATGCATTGATTAGTTAGTAGAGTCTGGCCATGATTTCTGAGATTAGGGAAATAAATGTGGTTATCGCCAAAATTGGCTTGAATTTCTGCACAAAGGTACTCTCTGGCCTGTGTTGTAGTAGAAAGAGTAATCAACTTCAGTCATCTCAATTAAGACAAGAGACAAAACTTCCACAACCAAGGCAGTATAGGAAAGGTATGAAAATATGAAAATAAATAAATAATTTAGAAATAGATCTATACCTACATGTTTATTATTTAGTTATTTATTTTTAGAAATAAGATCTTACTTTGTTGTCTAAACTGGAGTGAGATGGCTGGATTATAGATCACTGGAGCCTTGAATTCTTGGGCTCTAATGATCCCCTAACCTCAGCTTCCCAAGTATTTGGGACTACAGATGTGCAGCTTTACAACTGGCTATTTTTTTTTTTTTTGAGATGATGTCTCACTATATTGTTAAGGCTTTTTGAAAACTCCTGGGGACAAGTGATCCTCTCACCCCAGCCACTGAAATTTTGGGGATTATAAATGTGAAACACCATGCCAAGTTTGTATCTAGATGTTTAAATGATTTTTTACTAAGGAACCAAAATTATTCAATAGTATAAAGAAAGCCAAGTGTTTTCAACAAATGGTGCCAGAATATTTAGCAAGTCATATGGAAAAAGATGAATCTCAATCAATGTTAAAAAATATAATCTAAAAATTAATTTGAAATAATATGTATGGAAGAGTGGGTAGAAGAGGTCATGAGATATTCAGTAGACAGTGGAGGTAGAAGGTAGGACAAAGCATAGAACTGAATAAGAAATTGTGAATGCTGTTTTAAATTGTTTTAAACAAGCCCAACACACCTATACCAAGTTTCCAAGATGTGGTGAAATATAGGATACCTCTTGCCTTTGGGTAAGTGAAGAGATGATTTCTTAGAACTCAGAAAGTGCTAAGCATGAATTTAAAAAAATATTATTTTTTTAAAAGGCTGCATTGAAACCAAAACCTTATTCTCATCAAAAGAAATCTTTAATTAAAGAATGAAAAACAAACCATGAATTAGGAGAAAATATTTAAAGAAAATATGTATTATAAATACTTATATTACACATTTACAAAGAACTCTGAAAACTCAACAAAAACATAAGAAACACTTGTTAAAAAATATACAAAATATTTCAACCCATACATAACCAAAGAGGGTATACAAATGGAAAACAAGCATAAAAAAAATCATATGTCACTAGAGAACTGCACATTGAAACAGCAATACATTAAAACAATAATTTATATCTACCATAATGGTTACAATTTGAAACACTGACACCACCAAATTCTGTCAAGAATGTAGAGCATCAGGAATTCTCCTCTGCTGCTGGTGAGAAGGAAAATGAGCAACTACTTTAGAAGATAGTTTAATAGTTTCTTACAACACAAAATATAGGCTTGCCATGAAATCCACAAATTGTACTTCTTGATATATACCCAAATTACTTGAAAATTTATGTTTACATATAGACATCTCCTACACAAAATTTTTTACAGCAGATTCATTCATAATCACTCCAAGTTAGAAACAGCCAAGATGTTCTTCAATGGGTAAACAGATAAACAAATTGCAGTATATCCCTACAATGGAAGGAATCAAATAATTTGGGGGATGAAAATAATTGACCTATCAAGACACAAAAAGACATGAAGAAATTTAAAATGCATATTGACAAGTAAAGGAAGCCAATCTGAAAAGTATATATATTGTGTAATATCAACTAAAGGACATTTTGGAAAGAGCAAAACTTTTAAGGGAAAAAGATAAAGACATCAATGTTTTTCAGGGATTCATAAGGGGAGGAAGAGAAGAGGAAAGATGGAGCAAATAATGTTTTTAGAGTTGTCAAATTATTCTGTATGTTCCTTTAATAGGTGCATGGTATTATGCATTTGGAAAAGCTCATAGAACTGTACAACACAAAAAATCAACCTTAATGTGAAGTATGAATTTTAGTAGATAATAATATATTAAAATTGGTTCATCAACTGTAACATATTTACCACACCAAAAGAAGCTGTTAATAATTGGAAGAAACTTAAGGCACGTAGGATGTGAAGAAATAGTACGAGGTGTGCCATTTAACTTAAGTTTGGAACTCATCCTAGAAAAAGTGTTCTATACCTCATTTGGTGAGTATTACCACAGTCACCTTCAAAGGACTCCCCCTGGGAAGCTATGCACTGTGCCAGTCCACTCTTTTAAGCAATTTTGGAACTCTTTTTCTGGAATGGCCATCAGAGCTATCATTGTATTACCCTTGAAGTCCCGAATGCCACAAAAATGTCTTCCTTTCAACATTTGCTTTATTTTAAGATAAATAAAAAAGTCATTGGGGGTCAGCTCAGTTGAGTAGGGAGGGTGTTCCAATACAGTTATTTGTTTACCAGTTAAAAACTCCCTCACACCCAGTGCTGTGTGAGCTGCTGCATTGTCGTGATATAAAAGCCATGAGTTTTTCCAAAAGTTTCCGTTTAGGGTTAAGATTTTCTTAACTGTAGCTCTATTGATGCTTACTTGGTCTGCTATGCTTCTCACATTCAGCCAATGATTTTGATGTATAATTTAACAAATTTTTGTGATGTTTTCATTAGATCTGTTTGTTACTGGCTGCCCTGACCTCTCTTCTTCAGTGACACTTCCTCTTCCCTCAGAAAAACATTTAATCCAATTGTACACTGCTGTTTTCTTTGTGGAATTATCCCCACCAAAGATAGACTAAAGTGGCCCTGATTTCACTTCGACTCTTGCCAAGGTTAACAAGAAATTTAATGTTTCTTTCTCGCTGCAATTCAAACCCTGACATTCTTGCAACATCACACAGAAACATGTAATAATATGGAATGCTACTCAGCAAGACACTGTCACAAATCAACACAAACACAACTGTGAGAGGCTGATATACCAAGGTTATGAAACCTTACTGAGTTGTTTGGATAGTGCTGCCAACATAAGCAGACTGTGGCAAATTCACAAACCTGATTGTCAGACCTCCTGTTTGGGAATTCTCAGCACTTTCTGTTCAGTTATTCTTTAAATCTAAAACTGCTCTACAAAATAGCATCTACTTAAAAAAAAAATCTGAAAGTGAAACTGCTGATTCAATCAAAAGTTGCAGACATTGTGAATAGCTTTCTCTATTTTTATGCAAAGACCAATACACTAAGTCTTATATTTTAACTGCCAAGTATAATGAGGGCACTTACACAAAGTGATGCCATATGTTGCTGGTATTAATTAACATGCATATTTTTAAATCTTGCTAAAAACTTTATGGAGTAAATTATTTAAAAAATGTGAGCATGAGCAGCATGTACTTTGTTAATTACTCTTATGGAGTCCTATCCTGGGAAAAAAGTAGTAGAATCCTACAATTAATTACAGAGTAAAAGCATTTTGTCCTTATCAATACAAACATTGCTTATAAAAGCAGCCATAGGTTAGGCAGCATAGCATTTCTACAAATATTGTGATTTGAAAGGTTTAAAAAAATTCCATCAGGAAACAAACTGCCATTCCCATGTTTCAGAGTACTGTAATATCCCTCTTAAGTACAGCAAGCATAATTCCTTGTTATTGTGGTAAACAATACTGTTACTGCACCTACATCCCTGTCCTTACCTTAAACAATGCAAGATCAAGATATATTTTTCTGTCCCTGAGCTAAAAAATACCTTAGCTGCTTGAAGTAGAAAATGCCTGTTCCTAGAAGGTAAGACTATAGATGACCAGCGGCTCCTCTATGACTAACAGACTCCTCAACAGGCACTTAGGAAATGTCATCTCTTTGAGCCAACCAAACCAAAGTCATTCATGTCATAGTCTATTCAAACTTTACCTATTTTCAGCTGTGAAAAGTCCTTTTAAAAATCATCTCCCCAAATACTTTTTAATTGCTTTTATTAGCAGGTAAAGGTGTCATGAATAACTGTAAAGAACATTTCAGCACCATCTAATGGTTGTGTAACTTATGGTACAGACTTGCAACTAGACAAAGTCTTAAACCAAGTTCATGGCCAACTCAAATTTAAATTCATAGACCTTAGTGCAACCATGGAATATTTTATGTTATTTATTTTATTTTGGTAAGAACATTTAAGATCACATCTACCCTGCTAACAAAATTTTAAGTGTACACATACATTATTGCTGACCAAGGTACAATGTTATACAGCAGATATCTAGAACTTATTCATCTTGTCTGACTAAGACTTCATGCCCATTGGTTAGTAATGATCTCACTCCCTGGTCCTTGGAAACAACCATTTTCCTGTTTGACTGTATAAATTTTACTATTTTAAA
Organism: Galago senegalensis; assembly: GCA_963575145.1. NCBI lineage: Eukaryota > Metazoa > Chordata > Mammalia > Primates > Galagidae > Galago > Galago senegalensis. Next base: position 17,767 of record CAUYTI010163049.1, read on the forward strand.
TACCTTATATTTACAGACTGGTGGATATTAAGGTGGTTTCTACATCTTGTCTATTTTGAATGGTGCTAAAATAAACATAGGGATGCTAATATCTCTTTGAGAGTTTGATCTCAATTTTTTTTTGAATAAATACCCAGGAATTGGATTGCCGTGTTAACAAATCCACTCAAAGGGAATTTAGAAATGAGAGTTTGCAAACCAGGAAAACACAGCCAGCCCTTCATGAAAAATAAAGGTGGGGCTCTGCTGGTATATAGAAAGGAGCTGTCCTTCATGGAAAAAGTTCTTAGGTTCCTCCTCTCATCTGCTATGCCCATGAGTGATGTAAGCTTGTTTAGCGGATGCTAATATCTTGATTGGTTGGGTTAAGATTGACCATAGGTTACAGTTTATTGAATACATCAGGTGGAAAAAACGAGACCATCCGGCAGCTGTTGATTCAGGTGTGGTAAACTGGAACAGACAACTGTGAAAGTCTCAAAGTTATACAAGTATATAAGTATATGGTTTTTCTGACAGCACAGAAAGTACATGTGTGCTCCACTCAGCAAATGGTCCCTTGGTCCATTTTTGATTTAGTCTCAGTTAGCCACTCAGGATCCATCTTAAAGGACTGGCTTTTTCAGGGTTCATAGCGGTATTATACCTTACTACTGTTTTTACATTTCTGAGGAATATCTATACCTGTTTTCCTTAATAGCTACACCAGTTTGCATTCTCATTGACAGCACATAAACGTTCCAATTTTTCCACATCCTCAGCAATACTTTTTTTAATAACAGCCATCTGACAAGAGTGAAATGATATCTACTAAAAATTTTTTCATTTACCAGATGCTTAATGATTTTGAGCATACGCCTGTTGGTCACTTGTATGTGTTACTAGAGAAATGTCTATTCAAGTTTTTAGGCTATTTTTAAAAATTGTGTTATTAATTGTTTTTTGTTTTTGTTCTTACTATTGAGTTAATATAGTTTTTATGCACTTTGTAGATTAACCTCTTATCTCAACTATGAAAATAGAGAGAAGACTCAAAATTGTAGTTAAGAGAAGAGACATTACAACTGATACACAGAAATTAAAAAGAATATAAGAAAATATGAACAATTGTATGCCAATAAATTGGACAATCTAGAAGAAATGGATACATTCCTAGAAACATACCTACTACCAAGAGTAAAGCATGAAGAAATAGAAAATCTGGTAAGATACACAAGTATGGAAATTGAGTCAGTAATCAAAAACCTCAACAAAGAAAAGAGCAGAACTGGATGACTTCATTGGTGAATTGTACCAAACATTGAAAGAATTAATTGAACTCTTTAAAAAAATTGAAGAAGAGGTAACACTTTTAACCTCTTCATAATGAGGCCAGCAGTAGTTTGATATCAAAGCCAAACAAAGATGCCACAGGAGAAGAAATGTATAATCTAATATCCTTAATGAAATATTGTAAATCCTTATAGACACAAATCTTTGACAGAATATGTACTTACAAAGTGAACTCAAGCATTCATTAAAAGGAACATGCATAATGACCAATTGGGATCTATTTGTGGAACACAAGGATGATTCAGTAGATAAAAATCAATTGATGTGACATACCACATTAACAGAATGTAAGATAAAATCACATGATCATTTGAAAAAACACAGAAAAAAATCTCAACAAACTAGAAATAGGAGATTATATCCCCATAAGAAAGGTCACATATGAAAAACTCACAGCTAACTTCATATCCAATGGTGAAAGCTGAAAGATTTTTTCTCCAAGATCAGGAAAAAGAATAGGATGCTAAGATGCCCACTCTTGCCATTTCTATCCAAGATAGCACTGGAAGACATGGCTGGAGCAGTTAGGCAAGCATAAGGAAAAAAAAAAAAAAAACAACTGAATGAGACAGAAAAAAGATAAATTTTCTTTGTTGGCAGATGATAGCATATTACATTAAAAACCCCTAAAGACTCCATTAAAAAGTGTTAGAACTAATACATATAGTCAGTAAAGTTCCACAATGCAAAACCAACATATAAAAATCAGTTTTGTTTCTATACACTTTTAACTACCTGAACAGGAAACTAGAAATACAATCAATAGTACCAAACTAAAGGATAGATGTAACTAAGGCAAAGACTTGTATACTGAAACTATAAAATATTGAGGAAAAAAATTAAATAGGACACTAATAAATGAAAATATATTCCATGTTCGTGAATTTTAAGACTTAATATTACTAAAATGTCTGTGTTTCCCCATCCTGTTCTTAAAACCCTGTGAATATTCTACTTTAGTTTTCAATTATGAGGCACTACTGAGACAATACAGTGTTCTCCTTTTCAGAAATTGAAAATGCAGATGTTTTTTTCTCGTGGTCTTTTAGAAAGTTTACAATAGACAGCCTTAAATTAGAAAATGGGGATATTTGACTTATCCAAGTACTACGATGAGAGCTACATTCTATACAGGAAAAGGACCCTCACGTCATGTTTCCTGTATTAGTCTACTTCTCGGGATATATCCTATTGGACCAAAATTAAACACTTATGCAGAAAGATAGAATCTATAAGCTGGCTTTAGATTTTAACATGTATATATATGAGCATACAAGAATAAATATCTCCATTCCACTCTGTGTCCATAGAAGCATAAAATGTAAATTTTAAGAAGGAGAAAGTATCATGGCAGATACAGTCAAAGAGGCAACACGTTGGATCCTGATGATTTTCTACGTTTTGATCCCTTGTCAGACTTGTCCTGTGTTGTTCACTTGATTCTGCTGTTTGAAGAGCAGTTTCCAGTTTCTCCCAAAGAGTTTTCAGCTAAATATATTTTCTTCGCACAAACTAATGTATGAATTTTTTATGTAATAAATGTAAACACATTTTTATCAGTTAGCTTACTAGTGACAGTATTTAGCCCTGGGTACTAGCTATTGTGCAAATAATGAGGAAAAAGCAGATCAAAGAACAATTTCCTTTTTCTATAACTTCTCACTAATTCATTGTTAGCCTAGTGCTTCACCCAAGCTGATGACTTAATAAATTAAGAATTTTTATTTGCTATTGTTAAGAGACAATTGATCTTAGAGGATTCTCTCTGATCACAGTGGAATGACTTCACTTTACAATTGAGGCAAATCCATAGAGAAAGCTGATTAATGGTTAATAAAGAATAACTACTATTGAATATGGGATTTTTATTTGGGGTGACAAAAATTTCTGGAACTAGACAATGGGGATAGTTGTTCAATATTGTGACTTTACTTAATACCACTGAATAGTGCATTTTAAAATGATTAGCATGATCAAGTTTACATTATGTGCATTTTATCACAATAAAAGTAAATTTTAATATATCAGGGAAAAGTTACTGATAAAGGTGCTAAGTTATATTTTTCTTCTGTATTTTATCTTTCAATTAATCATCTGTTTATTTGTCATTTGATACATTCTAAATAGCTAAAATTAAAAATGTAAATTATTAGCATGAATGTTTCATTCCTCTTTATATTTTACAATGCCAATTTAAATACAAATATAAGAACATGTAACACATGTGTAGAATAACCAGTATTACAGAATTAGTATTCTATACCTTTTGTGTGCATCAGTCTTTTACTCTTAGGACAATGGATATGCTGCATAAAACAACTCATCTTTAATTGACGTGTACACTGTCTACCTTGGGCTTACTGATGAGCAAGCACAGACTGAAAACAAAAGACATGATGAGTTAACCTATGTTTGCCTTTTCTTTGATATCATCATTTCTAGCCTAAGTGGCTGACTAACGTATGGGGAAAACTATGAGTAAGAAAGGTTATGATAGGATTCCCTAATTGCTCATGTTTTATGGAAGATTATTACCTCTTTTCTCTGTTAGAAGCCAGAGAGAATTGTGGCCTATTTGACCTTTCAGTACTTTCCCTTACTCAATTGTAGGTGTAACTAACATGCATTCCTTATACTTATTTGAGTCTCACTGAACTCTCAGGCACATATATTGTGGGACCACTAAAATTTTCTTCTCCTCATGGGACATTGAAACTAAACGTTAATGGAGCGTTGAGGAATTGCAGATATGGATACTGTGTTTATCTCCTTTCCTTAATGACTACACTCCATTACTCTATCTCATTTCACTTACAAAGCACAAATTCAAAAATAAAATTATTAGGCACAATGGCTCACTCCTGTAATTGTAAGCACTCGGGGAGGCCGAAGTGTGTGGATTGTTTACTCTCAGAAGTTTGAGACCAACCTGAGCAAGAGTGAATCTCCATTTCTAAAAACAGCCAGTGTTATGGTGAGTACCTGTAGTCCCAGCTACTGGGGAGGCTGAGGCAAGAGGTGCCACGGTACTCTACTGAGGGCCATAAAGTAAGTCTCTGTCTCAAAAAAAAAAAAAATACGTATAATAAAATAAAATGATTAAGTTCAAGATAGTGAAAACAGAGCTTTTGACCCCATGTGGGCCACTTCTGAGTGTGAAGCCCTATGTAACTGGTTACGTGTCTATAAAGTCACCCCTGCCCTAATACATGAGCTTATATCAGATTTTAAATTTTAACTTCTCCCTTTAAAATCATTCCACTACCACAATATGTGCCCCTGTATTTGATTTCATACAGAATCATGAGACTTAATGAAGCAGGTCAAAGTATGTGAATCTGACAACATTCAACCAATTTTTACCCTGAAGATTCTATGTACATATACATCCTTTGAGGACACGTATTTTTTTCAGTTATTCATACATTTCAACCCTAAATTCACTGGCTTAGTAATTTGTTAAACTTCCTTATGTTGACCTCAGAACAACCATATTATTGAATTTTCTGATTCCCAGGTGGCATTGATGCATATAGTTGCTAGTCATTTAAGGTTGAACTCCCAGGAAAGAAATGCTTCTGCTGAAGTTTTATTTATGTATCTTCCAAGTCAATGTCCTTTGTTTTTTTTTCTTCTTAAAGACATTCTGATACTAAAATTGTACATTTTCTAGGCATTTATTTTGTATTTTTATTATTTTGATCTTCAATTTGGTTTATAATCCCATGACTTGTTTATTTCAATACCTTCATAATTTGTCTCTTTGCCCTTTGTCTCTACTAAACTCATTCTCCAATCCACACTGTTGCAGAAGAGCTTATTCAGAGATAAGTCTTCTTTGAGTTACTTTCCAACTTTAAAACTTGTTTTAGGGTGGTGCCTGTGGCTCAAAGGAGTAGGGCACTGGCCTCATATGCCTACGCTGGAGGTGGCAGGTTCAAACCCAGCTCTGACCCCCCCCCCAAAAAAAATGCAAAAAACAAAAACTTGTTTTGTTATTTTATTGTCTGGTATACAAATTTAGATGTAACTGGCACATTACACCTAGTAGATTAAATGCACTACAGAATAGGCAAGATTGATCAAAGGGAGATTTAAAAATAGCATACTGGGCAGTGCCTATGCTGAGTGAATAGGACACAGACCACATACACCAAAGCTGGAGGGTTCAAACCCAGCGCAGGCCAGCTAAAACAACAATGACAATTGCAGCAAAAAAATACCTGGGCATTGTGGCAGCCACCTGCGGTCCTAGCTACTTGGGAGGCTGAGGTAAGAGAATTGCTTAAGCCCAAGAGTTTGGGGTTGCTGTGAGCTATGATGCCATAGCACTCTACCCAGGGAGACAGGTTGAGACTCTTTCTCAACTAAATAAATAATAAAAATGGCATGCAATCTCTGTAGCATATCCATAGAGTCTATGGGAGATGTTAAATCATTGAGTAGTCACTTGACCAATTTTAGTTAGATAGCTAGAAGAAGTAACTGCAATAAGAATTATATAGGAAGAGAAATAGAACAAAAAAAGAAAAAGTAGAAACGAACTACTTTCCTTTTTATTATCATAAAAGTAAAGGTCAGCAAAAATGAAAAATAGTAACTAAGAGGGTAACAAGTAATCAGCAAGATCTTCTCTGCCTGTACTCCACATACCAGTCATGCTGGCTACAACAACCAAAATCTCTCCTTGGGGTTACGATGGTGAAAAATCACAAAGAAATTAAGTAAGTCATAATTAAAATGGAAGCTAAATATGATCCACCTAGGATTATCTGGGTTAAGAGCTGTGCAGAACATTCAAAAGGACTGTGACTTGAATAAGAAGTGTCTAAAAGGAAAGAAGTTTAGTTTTGTATGAAACTGTTAATTTGAATATTTCACCTCACAATACATGGTATATCTAGGCACATAAAACCTATCGCTTCTCTGCTGAATTTAGTTAAGTTGATGTAGGCAGTGATTGTGTAGCTGCATATTTATACAGATCCACATGTTTTCTTTTTCAAAATTGTTGCCTGGAGGAAAACTCAGGAAATCCAAGAAGTGACACTAAGCATAAACTTATTTTCCAATATGTCTTTGTCAATTGAACTGAGAATTGGAGGACCCACACCAACCACCTGCTTACCATGTACTCCTTGCTCTACGACTTTCCCAAGATGTTGCTGCTTCTCAGAGCATAATAGAGACTGAACAAGAAGCTACAGCAAACCGAATTTCTAACATCTTACAGAGTTTCCTCCGATAGTAAAGATCTTTTCCATTTTTCTCCTATTGTTGCATTTTCTGAAGAATTCCATATCATCTGTTGAAATCAATCCAAGATCATTTCTACTGTGAAACCTTAGTAAGAGTGTCCTGTCAGAAGTAATTACCACCACCACCCACCACCACAACTCCGTAATGTTCTGTATACTCTGTGCTTCATGATCACACCGACCACATTGTTTTATAATACCTGTGTACCTGTCTCTCCTGGGTTTCCATCTGACTCTGAATAAAGTTCAAAGATTTTACGATAGCTGATCTGGCTCCTTGCTATTCCTCTGTCCTCAGTTCCTCCCATCTTCCAAATTCACCAGGTTTCTGCCTGGTGCACAGTACTCCAGCTTCTGCAGTCACACTGACCTCAGCGTGCTTCCTCTTGCTGCTATTCCAAGACCTTTGCTTTACTGGTCCCTTTGACTGAATGTTCTTTTTTACTTAAAAACATGTAATTGCCTTCTTCTTTCAGTTTCCTCCTTAAATTGCCTTACCTCTCTGATCGCTCTACCTAACATAGGCATATTCTCAACCAAGTAACTTTCTCTCACTTTACCACCTTTTAACTATCTTTATAGTGCTTCTTTACACTGGTTATTAAAATATATCTTTATGTCTGATGCTGTTGTCTATACACCCAACCAAGGCAATGTACACTTGATGAGAGAAAAGGACTTTTTTTTTTTTTTGCAGTTTTTGGCTGGGGCTGGGTTTGAACCCACCACCTCCAGCATATGGAGCTGGCACCCTACTTCTTGAGCCATAGACACTGCCTGAGAAAAGGACTTTTTAAAATAACCTTTATTTTGAGGTAATTGTAGATTCGCATACCATTGTAAGAAATAACTACAGAGACATCTTGTATATTTTTGGTCTAGTTTTCTCCAGTGGTGACTTATTGCAAAGTTGTTGTAAAATATAACCGTGATGATATTGACATTGATTCAGTCAAAATATAGAACATTTCCATCCACACAAGGAAAGAAGAGAATATTTAGTTTTACTGCAAGCATTTGCTAACCAGGACTTTTTCTAGACAATTGAGTAAAATAAGTGCTTGATAAATAGTTGCTGAATAATAAATAAATTGCAGTCTCCTCTTGGAAATGATAGATTCCATAAGTACAAGAATTGCATGACATTTTCTCAGTGGTTGGGCCACTATCAGCCTAACTATAAAAGTGTAATGTACTGGGCGGTGCCTGTGGCTCAAAGGAGTAGGGCACCGGCCCCATATGAGGAGGTGGTGGGTTCAAACACAGCCTTGGTCAAAAACTGCAAAAAAACAAAAGAGTGTAATGTACATATAGCACAGATTTAAAAGACTAATGAAAATAAAGAAAAATACAGTTGGCACAGATTTTTCTTTTTTTTCTTTTTTTTTTTTTTTGGTGGCCCAATCTCAGTCTCCCAGATCACAATGAATTGGCAGGTCTAAATTCCAGTTTTTGCCTTTCAGGGCTTATGAGAGTACAAAACTCTCTGCTGATTTCTCAGCTTCTTTTTGGTTATTTTGTACAGCTTTTCTGTATCATGTCCTATGCCACATAAGAAAACAAAAAATGGACAGAAGAACAATCTGGCATATAGAATGTGAGCTGTACCTCAATGAGCATTCTTTTTTTCTGACAACTTAACTCAAAAGTTCCCTCCTGTCTTTATGCAATTATTTTCTCTCTGTGTGTGTATTTAAATTTTACCTGTCTTTTCTACTTCTTTTCTGCAAGAGCCAACACCTTGATCAGAGCAAGCTATTTCTTTACAAACTGCAATAGAATATAAGTACTATTTTAATATTTCAATTAAGCAGGGTGAATTGTAGGCTTATGGTATGTTATAGCTTCTTTCAGGATAAAGTATTCATCATAATCCTGATGAAAAAACTGTTAAAAGGAAACCACGGTTAATGATATATACTATAACATTTGTGTCATTAAAATTATTTGGAAACAAAATAAAGCACTCTATGCATTCTTAAAACAATTTTTAGGGCTAATGCCTCAATGAACCTGGTAATACAGACCATGAGAGTATTATAAATCTTGCCTAAACAATTTAAAAAATAAGTACTAACTGTATTGCACTATACCAAATAAACAAGTAATCCTGGCTATCAGACTAAAACAGTAGACTATTTGTAAGTTATAATGTAATGGAAATGGTGGCTATAATTATTCTAGTTAGACACTGCCCAACATTTAGTGTGACATTAAACAAGAAATAAATATGATATATGACAATATAAGTAAATTCCCAAAACTGAGAAGACAATTTATATCGTCTCTAATTTACACTTACACACAAATAAATTGTCATGAATTGGCATTACTTCAATTGAGAGAAATCAATAAAATATCAGTTTTAGCATTTAAAAAAAGTTTCATTTGTGCATGTAGACCTATGACAGGTATTTAGACAATTGGGCTTCAATATAGAAACAATTGCTTCTGTGTAATCTAAAAACCTAGTGGCTAAAACACCAATTAATTAAATAAGAACACAAATGTATTTATAACTATAAGTTACGAAATTTACTAGGAGATAAAATTGCATTATGGGAGGACAGTGAATGCTCTTATTTTTATCCAACAGTCATCATTTCTTCCTTTTTTTTTTTTTTTTTTTTGCCATAAACACTGTTTGACATGGCTAAAGTCTTTTACCAGAGTCCCTACCCTTCCTACTGGGATCATTCTACTAAGAGTAGAAACCTTGTGACTCCAGTAGGAGCTTTCCAAAGTGAAGAAAACAGCTGAAATGCTGGGCATGGTGAGGTGAAAGCTTTACATCCTGGAATTGTTGAGCCACTATTAAGCCAAAGGATCCACCAATCTATGTAAAATTGATAAAACTAATATAATTATTGGGTAATATTCTATTATTTGATGCTAACCACATCCCATTGACAGTAAAAAATATATAATAATATAATTCCAAATAATGTTTCAGGAAAAGCATCACGAAATAGGACGGCATTTCTCCAGAGCCGCTCTGCCATTCTGGACACAGTGATTTATTGACTACCTATAGTGCGCCAGAATCACACAAATTACTTCAGATTCTTATGACATTGGAAGAGTTGGATAATGTCCTCTTCATCCAGGTAAGAAATCTGAGAGTTTTATATAGTAAATAATATTTTTCAAAGATATAAAGCTAATGAAGGATGCAGTCAGGATTCTAATCTGGGTTTCAGGATTCCAAACTGAGGATTTTCTCACAGTAAAAAATGAATCACATGAATCTCTCTGTGTCTACTTTTAACTTATCATCATGAAAATAGGAAAACAATTTATTTTTAAATTAGTGCACCTTTCAAATAAAATTAAGATAAACTCTGATGTAATTTCCAGTAGAGTAAATCAGGAGTTATATAAATTGTATATAATTATTCCAAATATAGTCTGTATTATCTGAATTTTTTTTCTGTTTTGGAAAATAATAGAATTCACCAAAACAATCATACCTTCTCTAAGTGATGAAAACGTCCTTGGCAGGTAGCTCCAGCAGTCATTTATAGGTACACGTGAGTGTACACACGCACGCTGGCATATTGCATTGCATTGCACATCACTTTATTGTCTTTGCAGATATTACATTTTTCACAAATTGAAGGTTTGAGGCAACTCTGAATACAGCAATTGAATTGGCACCATTTTTCCAGCAGCATGTGCTCATTTTGATTTTTGTGTCAAAATTTGGTAATTATTTCATAACATTTCAAACTTTTTCATTATGATTGTAACATCAGATATGGTGATCTGTGATCAGGGATCTTTGATGTTATTATTGTAATTGTTTTGGAAGGCATGCATAATGTCTATACAAGATGGTAAACTTTATTGATAAGTGTTGCATGTGTTCTGACTGCTCTATCAACTGGCTGTTCCCCCATTTCTCTCTCTTCCTTCAAGTCTCCACTTTTAACTTCCACTATCAAAATGTTTATGACTTAGTGAAGGCTCAGATGATTGTGAGCATCTTTTAGCAATAAAAGATCTTTAATTAAGGCATGTGCATTGTTTTTTAGACATAATGCTATTACACACTTAATAAATGATAACATCATGTATACAAAACTTTTCTTTTTTAGACAAAGTCTTACTTTGTCATACTTGTTAGAGTGCTGTGGTATCATAGCTGACAGCAACCTCAAACTCTTGGGCTCAAGTGATCCCCTTGTCTCAGCCTCCCAAGTCACTGGGACTACAGGTGCCTGCCGCAACACTAGGCTATATTTAGAGATGGGGGTTTAGCTTTTGCTCAAGTTGGACTTAAACTCATGAGCTCAGGCAATCCACCTGTCTTCAGCATCCTTGAGTGCTAGGATTATAGGTATGAGCCACCATGCATGGCCAATACAAAACTTACATGTGCAAGAAAACCAAAGAGATTTGTGACTAGCTTTAACACAATATTTGCTTTATTGAAGTGGTCTGGAACCAAGATATGTCTGTACATACACACACACACACACGGAAGCATGTTTACTAGTAGTTACAGCTATCAGTTACCTCTATAAACTATTTACATTTTATAAAATAACATTACCTATGAGTAATTATTTTCAATGGACAAAGTTCAAAGAGTTAGATGTATATCAGGGAAAAAGTGTTTAAGAATTTAGGTTGACAGCATTGTTGCTTCCCGTGTGTCACAGTACATTTTACTTCTCATCACTTCAGTGGAATGTGAAGCTAACCACGCCCATAGAAATCACTCATAGACATTTAGGTTATTGCTTTAAAAGGTTTTAAATGTGATTTTTAATGAAATTCTCATTTCTCTGCCTTGTCAATACAACCTGCTAAAGCCAATAAAGCATTTTAGAACCTGTTTAGAAGTAAGTGAACTCGAGGGAACAATATTTCTCAGGGAAATGATAATGAGATACAGACCCTTTCATTTCTGGGTCACTCGTTTGAAAGTAGCTCAGGTTGTAAGTGATGGAAAGTCATTACTGTTCAATGGCCTATGTGAAATTAGTTGGTGGTTTCAGTCCAGTTCCTAGTGAATAGGTGTTCACATCCCAATTGGCATTAATTGACATGCATGTTGACTTTTTATTATGAGGACCCAGGGCTATGGGCATTGAAAACCTGATTTTGAAGCACATGATAAATAATAGTCCATGATGGTAGGAGATGGTATGTTTCTAAGTATATAGCCATGAAAAGCGCTGGAAAATTGTTTTTCCTCTAGAGTCCCTTTAAAGGCTTCTTTTGTCTTCAGAATTTTGAAGTGGCAGAGGTATATTTATAACATTGGTTTGGTACATCTCTAAAATTTTTCCAGATTTTCAGAATATGATTTTTAAAATTCTTAGTTATTAGAAAAAAATGCACAAAACTAGTAATTGCTAATTATAGCACATGCAGAAACTAGTTGTAATTTTCTGAAATCATTACCTTGTAATACCATGCCTAGATCTTATAATCAATTACTTGCATTTCTAGATGACAATGATATTTAACCAGCTTTGGGAGTGATGTACAATATATCTTATAGAGCAGTGGTTCTCGACCTTCCTAATGCCATGACCCTTTAATAGAGTTCCTCAAGTTGTGGTCACCCCCAACCATAAAATTATTTTCATTGCTACTTAATAACTGTAATTTTGCTACTGTTATGAATCATAATGTAAATATTTGATAAATATTTGCACGATGTATTTTCATTATTACAAATTGAACATAATTAAAGCATAAAGATTAATCACAAAAAAGTAATTATATATTGTGAAATATTTGTTTCTAATTACAAATAAATGAAATTTTGTCTTGAAGCATGGTGTAGCATGGGTAACAGTCTTAAAATAACAACAGTAAACTACATTGCTACATTTTGTGACAGTATGCGTAAAAGCCAACGTCAGTGCCAAAGTTGAGATTGCTTCTTTCTCACCAGATCAGAAATTCTCAGGACAGTCCTTGCAAGAGCACAGCGAAGATCATCTTCTACAACAAGTTTACTTCTGTATTTAGACTTGATAACCAACAAGCTGGAAAACCTGTTTCACAAGAATATTTTGTTCAAAATGGAAGAAGAAGGTGCAACACTGTCTCAGACAGAACAGGATATGACTGCAAACATTTGATCCAGAATTTTGTAACTGGCATTGTAGAGAAATCAGTTCTCACTGCATTGCTGTTAATAAGTTCAATGAACTCCCCTTGTGCTGTCTCAGGAACATCTTCACCTTTGACTGTGAATGGGCTTCTGGCAAGTGCAAATGGGGTGTCAGGTAGATTTGGAAGGTACGATGAAATTTCGTCTGCAAGCATGTGCAAGTGTTCTTTCACAGAAATTATCATCGTAATCCTTTTGTCTAGTTCAATGTCACTGTTCGTCAAAGAAAGCAGATAAGGTAGGCAACATGTAAATTTTATTTTCATCCAATTTTTTTTGCCAAAGCTGAAGTTTCCTTTGAAATGATCTGATGTTTTCAGATAAATTGAGGCATTCTGCATTTGGATAAATTTAACTCATTCAAGATGGCAAAGATGTCTACCAAGTAAGCTATTTTCTTCAGTTCACTTTTATAGCTGAAAAGTACTTCAGCCTGTGGTCTTGCTTTCTGTTTAAAAACGTTTTGAGTTCATCATGAAGCTCAAAATGTGTTTTAAAACTTTTCCTCTCGACAACCATTTCACTTCAGTGTGAAATAGCAAAGCATTGTTTGGTGCATCCAACTCAGTTGCACAGTTGTGAAAACAGTCGATTGTTTAAAGTGTTCACCTTTACAAATTGACAGAACTTAAGACATTTTTCATTACTTCTTGTAACTCTCATGTCAGTGTCTTCATTGCTAATATTTGCCAAAGAATCATACAGTGAGTTCTGATAACTTTTGGTGACTCATTCAGTACCAAATGTTGAAATCCAGATAGACATCCTCGCATACCTGGAGCACCATCTGTGCAAGCACCATCAACCTTTTCCCAAGAGATCTTAATGCTCTTTCAGAAATGAACCAACTGTGTCAAATAACACGTGCAATAGTTGTCGTTTCAAGAGGTTTGCAAAGACGAAACTCATCTTTAAAGTCACCATCATTAATATACCTCACATAACCCAATAACCGAACAGTTTGCAATGTCTATAGATTCAGCAAGCTGGATACTAAACATTGGAAATGGAGCAGATTTAATTTCCTGGATTACATGATCAAGAATATCAGCAGATGTGTCATCTATTCTTCTGCTGGACAGTGTTGTTAGATAAGGAAATTGCACTCAATTTCATAGCAAATTTGTCTCCTATCATAACTCAAACAATGTCTTTGGCTGCTGGCAACGGTGTGAGGTTTCATAGCTCTGGCAATTCTGATATGAAGCTTCAATGGCTGCTCTATTTTGTTTGTGGTACTTGCCACCAATGTCAAGTCTGGCTTTCTTGAGTCCATCAGCTTTGCTTCTAAAATACTTGGTATCCTTGCTGGCAAAGCTTGGATGCTTGCTATGAAAATGGCATTTTAGTTTGTTTGGCTTCATAGATTCGTCCCTTAGAACTTCACAACAATTAACACGTTGAGGTTTCTCAATTCCTGCTGTAATTATTGAGGTAAAACCATACTGTTAAAAAGCTTCAGTATATTTTCTTTTCTTACATTCTTCTCTACATGATCCATTGCCATGGGGTGGTTTGCTAATGAAAATAGTATACAGCAATAGCTTTAATAATACAAAAGATGATACATGTCATAGTGCCGTCAATACAGTTCATTAAAGTTTCCCATGATTTACCGTTCTGTGGCCGTGGTTTTTTTTACCTACCTGTTAGTATCACAAGGCGGCAGTATTCATGTCAACTACAGCTGAATATAAAAAAGACCAATCAGCATCCAGATTAAGTTCCAGTGTTACAGATTTATTTTTTTGCAGTAGTTAATGATTTTACAGTACGTGATTTTACATTTACCCAGTAATTATAATTCATGAAGTGTCGTTTTACCTCCAACACTGTTGCTTTTAACAGAGTAGCTGCTTTCAACACAGCAGCTGCTTTCTACCCAGTAGCTGCTCTCTACACGTGTGACTGGTAGCACCAACCCCATCTTATACACCTGTATTTGTACTGAGTGTTATGTGATAGGGTTGGTGCAATGATATCCTCATGCCAGGTACTCGTATGTGTGTGTATCTGCATGTGGGCAGACCGCCCTGGAGACAGATAGAGGAACAGTGTCTCAATTCCCAAGACCATCAGAAATATGTTTTCTGGTGGTCTTAGGTGACCGCTGTGAAAGGGTCATTCAACCCCCAAAGGGGTCGTAACCTACAGGCTGAGAACCAGGTGTTATAGAGGTTCAATAAAATTCCTTCACTCAAATGCTAATAAATATAATTATTTACTATAGGAAACTTTATAGCTATCTATGATCTCTCCTAATTACTTGTCAGGTATATTAACAGGAATTAGGAAGCCAATTTAATCAGAATCTCAGATACTCCATAGGGCAAGCAACTATATTTTGGACAAAGGCAATGATTACTAATTGTTCCATATGATGGGTTGAGTAGTAAAATGTCCACTAGATATAATTCTCTAAATGAGCATCTCTCTCTTTCCTTCACACACATGCATATCAATTAGGATACAAATCCCATAGTAACCATTTATTATCGAGTCTCCATTTTTTATTATTTTCCAGGAACAGTAAGTTACTTCATTATAATAGCTAATTTGATAATCCTAAAATTTATAAATATTACTATTTTTGTTTCCATTTCATAGCTGAAGAAAGAGTCTTAGAGAAGTAAAAGTGCTTTTTCACAGTCCGATGCCAAATGATAGGGTCAGGCTTCACTTTCTATGTTTTCTTAACATGAAATTCATGTTTATTTCACAACGCTAAGAGAGGAACTTTATTTCAAATTATGATACAGGCATTCATAAGCAAGTAATTTCTTTATTTATTTGCAGTTTTGGGCAGAGGCTGGGTTTGAACCTACCACCTCCAGCATATGGGACCTGTGCCCTACCCTTTTGAGCCACAGGCACCACCCAGCAAGTAATTTCTTAACATATACATAAGAAAAGGTTTGGACTAAATGAATCCCCAAATCCCTGTTAACTTACCTGTCCTGAGAGTTTGACAATGCTCTAATTAATGCGGGCAAAAATAGGAATCTCTAAAGATGTTTTATATAGCGTACATCTTAATGGTAGGCCTTATGCAGAGTGTAAGGGAAAAATAAAAGAACTTGTTTAAATGTTAGGAAACTTGAATTAGTAAATATTTAATATAAGCATCAAGTTTTGTGTAAGGAATACATCAAAAATGATAATGAGCAAGCACTCATTATTCGTTACCAAGAGAGGTACTATCAGCAACAGCACAATAGCCAAATATTAAAATTAAATTAAGAATATTAAGAAAGTAGTCCATATATAAATGGTGAAGTGAGTTTCACCCTGTGTGAAATGCAAAATCGTTTCTGGGTAGAATTTATTGTTACTAATTTCCCTATAAAAACCTCTGGGCTTGTAATCACAGGAGTTTATCTGTTTATTCACTCTCACTTCAAATTGGAAAAGAAGAAAACGTCACTGTTGGATACACACTTAGGGATAATGGTATCATGAATGTGATAGAAATTGAATTGGGTCACAATGGATAAGAGGAGTAACTTAAGGCATATCAAATAATTTTTAGATTAAAAAAACTGCCAAAACTCCTAAACTGCCATTCTAACATCAGAATAACTGACGTTTTGGGTGAAAATTGCCTATGCTGTCTTTGTTTAGTAAATTGCACTAAGTATAAACTAATGTTAGGGAAATACAGAAAATGAACTGCCTAAAATCAGCACTTCTCCAAATGATACTGAATTTCATTAAAAACTTTCAGTCTTTTGATGAAAGTATAAAGACAATGTGATATTTCTTTAAAAATATCACTGGTAGAAAATTTTCACCTTTGAGGATGAGTTTGATTTGCATAAAGTGGAAGACTCAGTTTACCATGAACTGTGCTGAATTAGATGAAAGAGTTCAGGTGTAAAATACAATTTTTGATCAAACTGAAGTACAATTAAAAGATAACATGAGTGACATGTGTCTGTGATTTATAAAATAGGACTGAAGGCAATTCTAACAAAATAAGAATGAAAAAATTTCAGCACTGTTAGACTATTTGAACAGTGTCTAAGATTCTCTTGAAATGACTATTTTGAAACAAAAAACTCTGTTTTTTGCATGTTTGTCAAAAAGTTTAATTTTATCCAATAAGCCTACATAATAGGCATAGAAAGCAAATAGATATAAAAAACAAAATTAGACACAATAAAATCCATTTAAAACAGCAATAAATCAGAAGGACTAACTTTTCTTCTTTAGGTGATTATGTAGCCAAAATTTTTATAAAATAACAGTGTTGAAAATAAAAGCACTAGATAAGATATTCAAAACCTTGGATGCCAGATGACTCATTCAACACCTTTAATTTGTACAACTTTAGTAAGACTCAGGCTTCTTTTTAGGTTAAAATTAAATGTTGCATGTGAAATTGTTTTGTAAAATGCACAATGCTGGAAGAAAATTAAAATCTTGATTTTGACTACCTACTTCTTTCTCATTGTCAGTGTTGGAGCTGCTGCAGGTAGGATGCTTTACTCAAGCCATATCGGGTAATCTCTTTCAAAGGAGCTTAAACAATAAATAAATTTGCTGTCTCTTGTAATATTAAATCCCAAATCTTCTAGCTTCGAGAATGATTTTCTGGCTCAGTAAGGTTAACAATAATGCCTCTTTATTTCATTGCATTGCCTTGCCATCTTAATGTTAGTCCTGCTCCTCTTTATAAGATTGCTACAATGTTTCCAAGTATAATACCCAAATGTAGTAAGGGTCACAGAGAGACACAGAGAGAAAATGTTTTTTACCTGCTAAAGACTGAGGCTGCATTTCTCAGATGTTCACTACTCAAAGGCAGATCCCCTCTCACTGGGTTACATGACAACAATGAAACTGGCAAAAGAATAGAAGAGCTGAGAGTGGGCACCATTGTAAGATGAGGTTGCCCACCATCACAGCTTCTATTCAACATATGGGTAGTACTGGAAGTCTTGGCTAAAGCAGTTAGGCAAGAGTAAGAAATTAAGGGCATCAAAATTGGGAAAAATGAATCCAAACTATCGGAGCTTGCAGATGATATGATCTTGTATCTAGAAAATCCTAAAGATGTCATCAAAAACGTCCTAGAATTGATAAATAAATGCAGCAAAGTCTCAAGTTACAAAAATCTAAGTACAAAAATCGGTAGCATCTGTATATAAATAATATTCAAACTTAATGTCAAATCAAGGACTCAATACCATTTTCAATAGCTGCAAAAAATACAAAACCTAGGAACATACTTAACTATGGAGGTAAACAATTTCTATAAGGAGAACTATAAAACACTGGTGAAAGAAATCATACACTTATAAAATAAACAAATGAAAAAACATCCTATGCTCTTGCATTGGAAGAATCAATATTGCTAAAAAGTTCATTCTGCTAAAAGTGATTTACAGATTTGATGCAATCTGTAACAAACAAATCTAATTATACTATAAGGTTATAGTAAATAAAACAGAATGGTAGTAGTATAGAAGTAGAGATATAGATCAACAGACTAAAGCTCCTAGACATAAAACTATATAGTTACAACCAGCTGATTTTTGACAAAGCAGACAAAAAGATACACTACGGAGAAAGGATGCTCTGTTCAATAGATTGTGCTGGAAAAATCGAATAACAGCATGAAAAGGAATGAAACAGGATCCCTAGCTCTTGCCATATCTGAAAATTAACTCTAGGTAGATTAAAGACTTAAATGTAAAGAACTGGAACAATAAATATTCTCAAAGAAAAAGTAGGAAAAACTTTTTGAGGCAAAATTTTTATAACTTAGACCCCAATGGCAAATACAACAATAAATAAATGATACTTCATTATGTTAAAAGTTTATGCACAGCAAGAGAAATAATCAACAGAGTAATTAGCCTACAGGAGAGGAGAAAATGTGGTTACAAAATGGGTGCATTTTGATATGTGTTAATCTCTTCTCTTAAAGTATATAGCCAACAAAGCACTAATATGAAGATCCTACAAAGAACTCAAATCAGCAAGAAAAAAAGAAAAGAAAAATAGACAAGGGGCCAATAAACACATGTGAAAATCCTAAGTATCATTAACCAGCAGAGAAATACAAATTAAAATGAGAATGGCATACCACTTTACCTCTATCAGAATGGCTACTATTACAAAATTTTTAAAAATAGGTATTGATGTGGGTATGCTGAAAAGGAATGCTTTTCCACTCTTGGAACTCTAAATCTAAAGTACAACCTCTATGGAAAACAATATGGAGATTCTTCAAATAACTAAAAGTAGATCTACCATTGATCTAACAATTTCACTACAGGGTATATACTCAAGGGAAAAGAAGTCATTGTATCCAAAAGACACTTGCACATGAATGTTTACTGTAGCACAATTCACAATTGCAAAGATATGGAACCAACCTAAGAGCCCATCACTTGAGTAGTTAAAGAAATGTGGTGCATGTGTGTGGGCATATTCTGTACAGTACTACTCAGCCACAAAAAGGAACAATAAAATATCTTTTGCAGCAACCTGGATAGAATTTGAGAACATTATTCTAAGTGAAATATCTCAAGAATGGGAAAAGAAATATCACTAACAATTGAGACCTAAATGGTCTATACACATAGTTATATAGTGGTGTAAAGAACCACTATATGGTTCTAAAAAGTGGGATCTAAAAAGGAAATAGGCAGATCTGGAAGGGTCATGAGAACTAAAAACTTACCCATCAGGTACAATGTGCACTACTTTACTGAACACACTAAATACTGGTCGCACATGTAGCACAGTGATTATGGCACCAACCACATGCACTGAGTGTGGTGGGTTTGAACCCAGCCTGGGCCAGCTAAATAACAATGACAACTGCAACAATAAATAGATGGGCATTGTGGTGGGTGCCTGTAGTCCCAGCTACTCAGGGGACTGAGGCAAGATAATTACTTAGGCCCAAAGAGGTTGAGGTTGCTGTGAGCTATGATGCCATAGCACTCTACCAAGGGTGACAGAGTGAGACTATGTCTCTTGAAAAAAAAAAGAACACTAAATACCCTTCTACAACTTAGCTTGTGCTGTTCCATATGATACAATATATCCATATAACAAAAACCCTTGTACCACCTTAATATATTGAAAAGAAAAAGAAATTGACAGAGGAATGGAATCATTGGGATTTTCTCAGAATTTGAGAAGAGTCAAATTCCCAGAGAGTAATGAGCTTAGCTAAATCGTGGCTCTCTTAGAATGGTAACCAACAGCACTGGCTGTACGAACCTAGTGACTCAGGGCTTTTATTGTGGTTGTTGAAGAATATTATTATTATTGTTTCTCAGAGTATTGGTGAGTCAATAGTTGTATATCAGTATGAAGTTCACATCTATTATTCACCGAAATACTACACTTTGGTAGCGTGCTAACAGTGCCCCCCCTTTCTTAGCCCAGTGATAGCCTGAAAACTGCCCTTGCAAAGGCTCAGGTTTTATAAGGTCTCAAACCATTACATATATTTTATTGACCAAGCCAATTATAACTATTTGCCATAAATTTTTAGAATAAATTCTAAGTGCAAAATTTGGTGAGATTTTACACCAATGTACTCAGTGTATAAGTTGAGTAACCACTATGTGGTTATGATGTAGAACATTTTCATCACTCCCAAAATTCCCTTTCCCATTTTAGTCAATGTCCTCCCTCACCCCGGAGCACTGACAATCACTGATTTGCTTTCTGACATTTTATTTTTGCCTTTGCTAGAATTTTGTGTATTAATAATAGAATTATACATTCTTTCATGCCTAACTTCATTCATTTGTTGTAATATTTGCTGGATTTATTCACAGTGTTGAACTTAACTGTAACTGGTTCCTTTTTATGGTTGAATTTTGTTATGTGTTAATCTCTTCACTAGTTGATGAGTAGTTATTATGAATAAAGTTACCTTGTAGATTAAAGTATACATCTTTGTGTGAATATATGCTCTCATTTCACTCTGATAAATTCCTAGGAATGGGATTGCACGTCAATGGGTAAGAATAGGCTTGCTTTTATAAGCATATATTTAACTTTATGAAAAACTACTCTTCCTTTGTCCAAAGTGGTTGTGCCATTTTGGATTCTTAGACTCTATGTATGAGAGACATAGAGTTATTTGTTAGAGTTATTTGTTTCCCATTCTTATCAACTGTATATTGTACATACCTTTAACATTAGTTATTCTATTATTCTATAGAAATATGTCATTATGGTTTTAATATGAATTATCTTATTACAAATCATATTGAACACCTAGTTATATGTGAATGTTTGCCTTTTCTTGTATGCTTTTGTGAAGCCACTGTGCATTTTTATAGAGCTATCTATAGCCACTGTGCATTTTTATAGAGCTATCTTAGTATTGAGTTGTAATAGTATGCTAATATTATATACTAAATCTATATTAAATGTTATATATTTTGTATTATGTATTGTATGTTACTGGTAGATATGTCAGTACTCAAGGGAAGATTCATATCTTGATATGCTTGCATTGCTAGAAATAATGATTTAATAAGCTTAAAACCATTTTTCAACTGTTTATTATAAGTAAGTTAAGAATTGAATTAAGAAAATGATTGCATGGCTCGGTGCCTGTGGCTCAATCGGCTAAGGCGCCAGCCACATACACCTAAGGTGGCAGGTTCGAATCCCCAGCCCGGGCCCGCCAAACAACAATGACTGCTGCAACCAAAAAAAAAATGGCCAGGCATTGTGGTGGGCGCCTGTAGTCCCAGCTACTTAGGAGACTGAGGCAGGAGACTCGCTTGAGCCCAGGAGTTGGAGGTTACTGTGAGCGTGATGCCATGGCACTCTACCCAGGGGGATAGCTTGAGGCTCTGTCTCAAAAAAGAAAAAAAAAGAAAAGAAAAGAAAATGATTGCAGATGATGGGCAAAAGGGAAAAGAGACAGGAGAGAAGTGGATCTGAGAAAAGAATGTGGAGGTGGAAAGTCCCCGACTCAGTTATTTGAAACTTTCTTCTGGTGTCCTTGACTCTATTTTTCCCTCATCCTCTTATCCTGCAAGTCACTGGGAAAGAACTCAAGGCATACTGCTTCAATTACTACATTTTAGACCATATTTATTTCAATCACTTGCAATATTTTATCTCTTTTTGTATATTATATTTTTATATCATCATAATTCTATATATTGGTGTTTTCTTTAATCTCTTTTTTCAGAGACATGTTCTATATGTCATTTAATTCACTATGCCATTGGCAACATAATGCACCTTGCTATAATTGGTATATCTTGCGTTTTGTTTCCAAAGTTCCTTGTTTTTTACTATCTGCCATCCTGAACAAATTACATGCATAAAAAGGATTTGACGAAATAGTCTTTCTATTGCTAGAGAATGTCTGAAATACAAAGCATGTTAAATTCATAAGAACTTGCTGAAAGTATGTCTATAATGCTATAGGCATATTAGATAATATAATTCAATAAGAATTCTGAAAAAGGCATGTTTAAACTTGGCTAACTAGTGGTTTCTGGAAGGAAACAAATCTGCTTTGAATTTGATTGAAAAAATGCTTAACTACTCAATTTCTTCAACTAGCTTTGTTTGCATATAATTTGGTTTCACTGCTTTGTGATTGTACATTTGCATTTAAATAGATTCATCTTCAAATGATGTGCAACATACAATACAAATGTGAGACTGTGAGACCATTTTGTAGAGGACATTTCTTACTGACCTGATAGTCCCAAATGCTATAAAGCTCGCTTTGACATTTTAAAAATTGCACAATGAATTTTATCACACCTATAACTCACAATGAAATTACAATTTGGAATGATTTCTCAATGTGTGGCTGGAACCTGACTCTTTCCCTCATTCTTCACCTCATTCTAATGCAGATTGATAAAAGTGAATGTTTCAGCCATTTCCTTAACCTCAAATCTGGGTAGAGGACTATGCAATTTAAGGTAACTCAAATGACATTATGCATTTTTACTGATTTTTCTTTGTGAGCAGCAACGTCTCCTTGAATGCTAACATTGGAAGGCAAAATTATTTCAGACTGAAAATTATGGAAATACACTTAATTACAAAGTCTTAATAACATCGTAACAACTGAACACAGGTAATTATGAGATAATTAAAATAGATACTTCCATTTGAACTCCTGCCCCATTTCATATCTGTGTACTATATATCATTTGCATCTGACTTATTTCCTTGTCAGAGAGTTAGTTTAACAAGAACTAATACACAAAACATTGTATGAAGCTTCCTAATATGGCCTCAGTTTTCAGATGGATATCCCTGTACTACCAAACGAGCTCTGGGTATTGGTGGTTTAATTCCAATTTAGCAGTGAGTACATGTCTTTGTTTTTCCATTCTTATAAAACTTCATGCAGTAGAATGGTCTCCAGCTCCATACAGATTTTTATAAAAGGTGTTAGTTCACCACTTTTTAAGACCAAAGTAGTATTCCACAGTATACATATACCATATTATAGTAATCTAGTCATGTATTGATGGGCACTTGGGTTGGTTGCACATCTTTACAATTGTTAATTGTGCTGAAATAAATATTTGATGCACATGTCTTTTGGATAAAATGACGTTTTTTTCCTTTGGATAAATACCCAATAGTGGGATTGTTGGATCAAAGGATAGGTCTAATCTTAGTTATTTGAGGTATCTTCTTACAACTTTTCATGTAGGCTGTACTAGTTCACATTTCCATCAACAGTGTATAAGTGTTCCTTCTCCTGTGCATCCTTATCAGTGTCTGTTGTTTGGGATTTTTTTGATAAAAGCAATTCTCTCTGGAGCTAGGGGATTGTTCTCTGTGCTTTTCATTTGCATTTCCTTGATGATTAGAAAAGTTGATCATTTTTAAAATATATTTTTTGGCCACTAGTCTCTCTTCTTTTGAAAAGCTTCTGTTAATGTCTTTGTCCACTTTTTAATGGGGCTGATTTTTTCCTTGCAGATTTCCTTGAGTTCTTTATAGAGTCTGGTTATCACCCCTTTATTGGTAGTATATAATGCATATATTTTCTCCTATCCTATAAGTTGCCTATTCTCTCTATTGATTGCTTCTTTTGGCTTTGCGGAAGATTTTAAATTCAATTAGGTGACATTTGTTAATTTTTGCTATTGCCATAATTGCCTTCAAGGTCTTCATCATAAATTCTTTGCTTAGGCTAATATCTATAATATTCTTCCAACATTTTATTTTAGAATTTGTATAGTTTTATGGCTTGGGTTTAAATCTCTTATCTATTATGAATTAATTTTGTGAGAGTTGTGGATCCTGTGTCAAACTTCTACATGTGGCTATCTAATTTTCCCAGAACCATTTATTGAATAGGGCTTACTTTCCCCAGTGTATGTTATTATCTGCTTTGTCAGAGATCAGATGGCAATATGAAGATAGTTTTATATCTGAGTTTTCTATTATGATTCACTGGTCTATGACTCTGTTATTTTGCCGGTACCATGCTGTTTTGGTTACTATAGGACTGTAGTATAGTTGGATATCTGGTATGGTGATGTCTTACAATTCGTCCTTTTTTGCTTAAGGTTATTATTTTTTTTTTTTTTGGTCTGTTCAGCTTCTTTTCTAGTTCCATTAAAGGGTAGAATTATTTTTATAGATTAGTGAAAAAATGACATTGGTATTTTAGTGGGAATTACATTGAAACTGCAGTTCACTTTGGGTAGTATAGACCTTTTAACGTTGTTCTGTTAATCCATGAGCATGATTTATTTTTCCATTTGTTTACATCCTCTGCTATTTCCTTTCTTAGTGATTCATAGTTCTCCGAGTAGAGGTGTTTTACTTCTTTGTCTAAATCTATTCCTATGTACTTTGTTTTCTGTATTGCTGTTGTTGTGAAAGTATTGCATCTTTGATTTAATTCTCAACTTGACTGCTGTTTCTTAATAGGGATGTTATTGATTTGTGTACATTGTTTTTGTAACCTGAGACTGTGCTGAATTTAATTATCAGTTCCTGGAGTCTCTTAGAAGAAACTTTGGAGTTTTCTAGATATAAGATTATATCATTAACAAGGAGTGATAATTTGACCTCCTTTGTCACCACTTGAGTATTCTTGATCTTCTTCTCTTGCCTGATTGCTCTGGCTAGGACTTCCAGCCAGAATAGAAGTGTCAACAATGGGCAACCTTGTCCAGTCTCGTATCTAAGTAGGAGTGCTTTCAATTTTTTCCTAATCACTATAATGTTGGCTGTGGGTCTGTCAAACACAGCTTTTATAATTTTGAAGTATGTTACATCTATGCCTATTTTGTTAAGTGGTATTATCGTAAAAGTGTGATGAAGTTTGTCAAATGCTTTCACTGTGTCTATTAATATGATCATATGGTCTTTGTTTTTGCTTGTTTATGTGGTGAATCACATTTATAGATTAGCATACATGGAACCATCCTTGCATCCCTGAGATGACACTGACTTGGTTGTGGTGGATTTTTTTTTTTTTTTTGGTAGTGCTGTTGAATTTGGTTTACCAGCATTTTATTTAGAATTTCTACATCTATATTTATAAAGGATATTGGTCTATAGTTGCCTTTGTTTGTTGTGTCCTTTCTTGGAATTAGTATCAAGGTGATGTTGGCTTTAAAGAGTAAGTTGGGAGGATTTCTTTCATCTTGTCATTATGCAATAATTTCTGCAGTATAGGTACCAGTTTGTCTTTGTATCTCTGGTAATATTTTGCTATGAAACTATTTGGTTTGCCTTTTTGTCATTGTAAGGTTTTTTAATAGCTGCTTCAATCTTATCTGATATTGGTTGGTTTAGGAGGTCTATTTTTTTCTGATAGAGCCTATGGAGGTTGTATATTCCCAAGAATTTGACCATTTCCTCAACAATTTTCAGTTTTTGTGCATAGAGGTTTTAAATTATTCAGAGATGATGTTTTGCATTTCTCTTGTATCAGTTTTAATATCTCTTTTTTCACTTCCAATCAAGCTTATTAGCATCCTTTCTTTTCTGTTTTTGGTTACTCTAACAAGATGTCTTTTAATTTGTTCATTTTTTTCTAGAATAAGTTTATAAAAAAGACCCAACTTTTTGTTTTATTAGCCTACTGTATACTTTTTTTGTTATCAATTTAATTTATTTCCACTCTGACTTTAGCTATTTCTTGCTGTTTTGGGGATTGGTTTGCTCTTCCTTTTCCTGTTCTTTGAGGAAATTCATTAGATTGTTGATTTGTGTCTTTCTGGTTTTTTGATGTAGGCATTTAAGACCTCTTAGGACTACTTTTACCAAATCACACAGATTTTTATTACTTGTGTCTCCTTTATCATTTAGTTTGAAAAATCTTTAATTTTCATCTTAATTACCTCCATGACACAATAATTGTTCAGTAGTAGGTTGTTTAATTTCCACAACTCAGTATAGAATTATTTCTATTGGAATTAATTTCTAATTTTATCATGCTGTGATCTTAGAAGATACATGGTATGAGGTCTGGCAATTAAATTTGTAGGCTCATCCTAGAAAAATGGTACATAGCTCATTGCTGAATATCACTATGGTTACCTTTGAGGTACCCTCTTGGGAAGCTAGTCACTGACTTTAGCCTCTACTCCACCCTCTAAAGCAATTTTGGAACTCTTGTTCTGGAATAGCCACGGCATTTTTTTCTAGAATAAGTTTATAAATTTAATTTTCTGGTCTTAAACAATTTCATTTTTTTTAATGTGTTGAGACATGTTTTGTGGCCTAAGATATAACCAATCTAGGATAATGTCCTGTGTGCTGATGAAAAGAATGTATATTCAATAGTTTAGTGTAGAACTTTCTGTAAAGGTCTGTTAGGTCCATTTGTTCCCTG
The DNA here is from genome assembly GCA_963575145.1 of Galago senegalensis. Taxonomy (NCBI): domain Eukaryota; kingdom Metazoa; phylum Chordata; class Mammalia; order Primates; family Galagidae; genus Galago; species Galago senegalensis. The sequence continues at coordinate 44,315 of CAUYTI010163049.1, forward strand.
AGGGTAAAGAAGAAAATACACAGGTCCATAAAATCTATTTCAGGGAATACTTGAAGAAAATTTTCCAGGTCTTGCTAGAAATAAGAACATCCAGGTACTAGAAGTACAATGAACTCCTTGACAATTTATTTCTAAGAGGCAATCTTCACAACATATAGTCATCAGACTAGCCAAAGTTAACATAAAAGAGGATCTCCTATGAACTCGAAGGTGAAAATATCAGGTAACTTACAAAGCAAATCCATCAGACTAACTTCAGACTTCTCAAAAGAGATTTTACAATTCAGAGTACCTTGGGCCCCATTATCAGTATTCTCAAATGGAATGATGGTCATCCTAGAATTTTGCTACCTACAAAACTATGTTTCTTACATGAGGAAGAAATAAAGACATTTTCAGAGGCAAATGCTGCGATAATTTGTCAAGACCAGATCTGCCCTGCAGCAATTACTCAGATCTGCATTATATACTGATCAGCACAATATACACCCACCAGTGTAAAACCATCCAACTGCTAAATGTCAGAGCTCAGGTACCACGATGGCTCAAGAGGTAAAATAAAGCAATGAAGTTCTACCTAATGGGATAAGCAAGTATTTACCCAACTTATAAATGATTTCAGCAAATGTGTATGAACTCAACTCTCTCTGAAGAGACATAGGGTGGTTGAATAAATTAAAAAAAAATATAAGCTGGGTATATGCTATCTCCAAGAAATGCACCTAATCCACAGAGACACATTCAGACTCAAGGTGAAGGGATGGAACAGCACATGCTATGCAAATGCAAACCAAAAGAAAGCCGTTATAGTCATTTTCATATTTGATACAAAATCTTCAAAGTAACAAAAGTAAAGAAAGACAACAATGATCATTAGATAATGCTAAAGGAAACAAGTCAACAAGTGGACTTAACAAGTCTAAAAATGTATGCACCTAACACAGGTGCACCAAGATTTATAAAGCAAACCTACTGGAACTAAACAAACTGATAAACAGCAACACTGTAGTAGTCAGAGACTTCAACACACTATGTTCACTGGACTAGACAAATCCTCCACGTGGAAAATAAATAAAGAAACACTGGATTTAAATGAGACTCAAAGATTTATTTAAGTAGCATATTACCAAAGGATTGTTGAACATGGAGTGGAAAAGGACAGTCAGAGGTAGGTACATGATAAAGTAAACGTATCTTTATTTTCTGAATCCTTCATTTCCTAGACCACGAGAATGGCCCCAGACATGTGTGTACATGATCATAGGCCTTTGTAAAATCATTAATGGTGTATGGAACCAGAGTCATTTAATACCACCATTTTTTGCAAACTCATGGCCAAAGGTGTTTGTTGAAGCCATGAAAAAGCCATAACAACCCAAGGAATATGTGAAATATTAAAATAAAAATCAATAAAATTAAAATATTAGAATAACATCATTCGAAACATTACAGAGAACAAAAGCAGTGTATATTGTAATTTACCCTCCATGGTGGTATAGAATTACCTGAAGTCAGAGTTTCAAGCAGAAGATTCTGCAAAGTAACCTCATGAATGAGGAGAACTTAAATACAATGAAGGTTTAATCTTAGAGTTGAATACTACATACACACCCAGACACACACATGCATTCACATTCATATTTGAGAGGTAATAGGTGTATATACAGTGGGGGCAGGAATGTATACACATTATAAGAAAGGACAAAACTGTAGTAAACTTGGAACACTCAAGTTGTGTTTGACTTCTGTAATTAAGAGATGCTCAATGTCACTTCTATTCATCTTTTATTATTGGTATATATTGAGTACCATGATTTCAATGCAGCTTTTTCCTTTCTTAAAATATATATACATTTTTGTCACCCTGCATGTGTGTGTGTATGTGTAGTTTCCACAATGTATATAATTAATTTGTCTCCAGAAAAAATTATAACAATACTAATAATTATAATAATAATTATAACAACACTAATAAAATGTTGAATAAACTTTTACAGTTCAGGGAATAAACATTCAAGAATGGTTTGCAAAAAAACAGTAATCCAATGGTGTTTTATCTATCCTGTTTGTTAAACTTTTTGCATAATTTAATTTTAATATAGTACATTTATTTTCTCAAAGGGAATGAAAGGAGCAAATAGAAGAGAGCAAATTACAATTGCTAATTGTTCAAGCCTAATGAAAGCTATGTAGGGCATGTAATTTTAGAAAACTCTGTGCAAAGCTAAATTGGCCTAAATTCCAGGGTCTATTTGGCCAAGGAACCCTTATTTTTTTCAAAACTGAATGTAAAATAAAGAACTATTTGATGTTTATTTTTCAGTATCCATTTCTCCTTCACAATCTAAACAAGAAATATTATCCCATTTTAAAGTTCTTAGTGGTTCCAAACTTCTGTACTTCTGGAAAAAAATGATGTCAGAAACATTTTGCCACACTTACAAAATACTAGAGAATAACAAGACTGTTCTGAAGTTGTGAGCATTTTTCTTCATAAAAGATATGACAAGAAACAGTTTTACTCAGCCTTATCTTCCATTCATACAGTGCCAGCTCATTTGGAAATGGTGCATTTATTATTATTTCCATTACAGCCACTGTCAGGATGGGAAACATTAATTTTGTCTAAATACACAGCTTGCAGATTTTGAGTCATCATTTCTGGAAATAACGAAACATACAATATCAGGCTTAATGTTATGCTGCGCATAATCTGAAAATGGAGTGTGCTAGCAACTGAATTCTTTTGATTCTCAAAACTTTTCTTTTTTTCCACTTTTTACTTAGTAAACTAAATACATGAAGAGTCTTTCATGGGATATGAACTGCTGGAAGACTCAGGGAGGGAAAGTAAACAGAATATATTACAGTACCCACAGTGGGGGAATTAGTTCTTTAAATACTTAAATGTAAATTAGAAAGATCAGTAACTATTTAGAACAACTCCACAACCAGGAGGCTGCACTGAATGGTTGATTGGGTTATAAATCCAGAGGAAGTGTGGCCTGAGCTCAAATCATTTTTCTGTAAGCGGCTGCTGGCAAATTACATAACTTCTACCATGTTGTTCTATGACATTTTATTATTTATTATGTAGACTCAATTAGATACTAATTATAAAATGTTTAATAGTTTCCTGTTATATGGTTACAATAAATAGTAACTATTACTATTGTCTGAAGTAAAGAGACTTTAAAGAGGATATATGGATTCTGTGCCTAGGGCAAGAAGGAAAAAAAAAGATTTATTAGGTACTTTTAATATTCTTTTTTTTTTTTTTTATTAAATCGTAGCTGTGTACATTAATACTGTCATGGGGTACAGTGTGCTGTTTTTATATACAATTTGAAATAGTTTCATCAAACTGGTTAACATAGCCTTCATGTCATTTTCTTAGTTATTGTGTTAAGACATTTATATTCTACATTTAGAAAAATTCACATGGTGCTTTTAATATTCTCCACATGCCTATGGAATCTATGGAAATGTGTGAGCAGTGAGCACATCTACTTCTAATATACATTTAGAACATTGATAAAGCCCTGGAGGTCATTGCTGGGGTAAATGAACACCATTAGGCTGAAGTATAACTTAAATATTCAGAGCCTACTTTTAGCCTATTCAATTGATTTTCAATATACTCATTATATTTTTCCATCTATTCAATTAAATGTACTTTAGTCAAAATTTTCATAAGAACTTAAGGATGATTAATAATTGAGTGTGAAATATGCTATAGGAGCTAGAATTTTCAAGATGATATTTCTTATAATCTGCTAAGTCCTTTAATTAGGATCTGTATATAATTTCTGAAAAACAGTTTTGTAAAGTTCCAAAATCCAAGGGGTTGATGATCAACCTTAAACCACTATGGCAATATTTAAAAATTAAAAGGCTCATTAAAAAGAGTATAGTTTTACATTTTTCTATGCTGAGAAAAATATACTTAAACTTTGGTGATTTGGGCCTGTCAATTTATTTAAAAAGGATAATCTTTCTAAAATCAATTTAATCTTTTTAAAAAACTTTGGCTTATAGTTACAATTCTTTAATTTCCTTGTCTGTATTATTGAATATGTCAACAGTAAATAACTTAAAGAATTGTTGTGAGCATAAAAAGAAAATGAATGTTAAGATGATATCACAATGCCTGACAAAGTCTTAAATAAATCTTGTTTATTCTTATTGGTGGAAGTGCTGGTATAAATATTGAACTGTGAGATTCTAGAAATTGTATCTACACACCTAGGTCAGATCTGCAAACATGTATATATTCTATAATTGTTCTGGAAAGGAAAGAAAGGAGAGGGTGTCAGTGATACATAAAACTGGATACTAGATAAAATGGTAAGGACAGATTTTAATCAGATTTAACTATTAGAATATTGCAGAGTTCGACATGAACTGAACTCCATTTCTGTTTGTACAGAAGTGAATGGATATTTTAAAGGGAGAATGAGAGAGGCAGGGGGCAGGGAGACTATCAGGGAAGTGAAAAATTATAACAGGTTAATCAGTATAAATGTGATGAAGCCTGCTGTATCTGCTACCTAGAATTATTCATGTGACCATTCTATCCTTCCACAGAGACAGGGAGACAGAGGCCCTATTTGCAGCTGTTGGCAGAAACAAGCAGGAAATTATATTGACAGGCTTGAGTTGTCAAGGAGGATAGGGTTATCATAAGGATACGGCCTTGAGTTGTTAGAAATTAAGTTAGTATTTGTTCAAGTCCTTATAGGCCACAGTTGAAGCCTAGTTGAGAAGAGGACTCAGATGAGCCTGAAAGAGTTTTGTCAAAAAGAGAATCTTTGTCAGGCATCAAGAAGAGAAATAGGAGAAAAAAGTATCAGAATAAGTGCTTTTGTTCCCTTCCCAAGTAGAGACATTCAGATGATTTAGTCTTTTTAATTTGTTTAACTATGATAGATTCATTATGAATTTAAACCCCATGTGAGGGATTCTTTTTAAGACTTCAAAACTTATCCAAAATATAATTTTAAGTTATAGTATTTGAACTCCAAACAGAAAGTTGAATTTGAACTCACAGTACTAGGCAAATCACATAAAGACCTTCCTTCCACATATCATTTTCCAGCTAAATCTAATATCTCCAGCCTCATGAATCTTGGCCTTTATATAAACTGTCATTTAGCATCTTCACATAAAATTTCTGTTATCAGCAATGTCAAGCCAAACTAACAAAAGGGTATGATTTATTCCCATTTTCTTCCAACCAAGGGAATTTTGTTGTGCATAGTATAAAACATTTCAAAAAACTTTCAAGCGAAAGAAAAATATTTCAAGTGATTTATTTACCTTTCCACCTCCAGCGTCCTCACACCCCTATCCTCCCTCCTGCCTTAAATCTCTGCACATTTTAGTCTTCATTGAAATATTCTAGACATGACACAGTGAATTCACACTGAAATTTATTAAACTCTCTTTTACCTATCTTGACTCTTTCCTAAAATATCCAAAATATTTATTTATCTAATTGCATATTCTCTATTTTCTTAATTATTTTTCAAAAACATCCATTTGCCTGGGATGCAAATTCACCTTCATACTGTGTAAATTATGTATTGCCAACTTTCTAGTTCCAAAATTAATGCTTTCGAAATTAAATGGGTGGCTCGGCGCCTATAGCTCAACCAGCTAAGGTGCCAGCCACGTACACCTAAGGTGGCTGGTTCGAATCCCCAGCCCAGGCCCGCCAAACAACAATGATGGCTGCAACCAAAAAATAGTCGGGCATTGTGGCGGGTGCCTGTGGTCCCAGCTACTTGGGAGGCGGAGGCAGGAGACTCGCTAGAGCCCAGGAGTTGGAGGTTGCTGTGAGCTGTAAGGCACTCTACCCAGGGGGACAGCTTGAGGCTCTGTCTCAAAAAAAGAAAAAAAAAATTAAATGGGTGATAGTATATTCCTTATCTCCTTAGAAGAAAACTTGTGTATTTTTATATGGTAAATAGCAATAAATAATACTATTAGTAAATAACAAATAAATATTATTAAACAATGCTTGTTCCATGAAGCCTTCCCTTCCTCTTGAGTTTCATAACCTGTCTTCTTTTTAAACCCTCCACAGTATCCACACTTTGCTTACTTTCTAAATAATGGTAAATCTATATTTAACCGATTGACTAAATGTATTAGTTGGTCCCTCTCAACATTATTCACAGATAAATGAAGAACACTAACATTTTCTATTATTATAAATTGAAAACTAAAGGAAAGTACCAACTGCAAAATTTCAGGAAGTACGAACTATAGTAGAAAAGACATTTGGGGAACTTTCTTTTATTATAGATGAAGCATCCATCCCCCTCCTAAAAACTAAAGTCTTCACCAAAAAAGTGTAGATCAATCTACATCAGCATGCTCTACAGAGTAATAAAGTGGGCTCAGGCTTCATAAAAGAGCTGGGTTCAGTTCCCAACTTATCCACTTAACTAGCTAACTTTAAGCATGCAATACTTTTGATCTAGTTTTTTTTCTTCATAAAATCATTTGACAGTTAAATGAGATAATAAATACCATATGCTCAGGACTATGCTGCAATAACTGAAATGATTGATAACAGTCAATTGCAAAAATAATAATGGAAATGATGATGATGATAATTATTATGTAATTCATCTTTTGATCACTTCTCATTTTCCACCTCTGTTTGCCTACAATCAATATAAGATGTTAAGTCCTGAATATCTACATCCTTTCTTGTAGATCCTGTAGTTCCTATTATACTGTTTCATCTAAATTCCTCATGTCCTATTTTTCTTTTCTCTTTTATTATATTGTTTATATTCATAGCTATTCTGTCAAATCATTGGAGGAATTAACACTACAAATGGATATAAATATATATGTTTTTCATATATATGTACATGTGTACATATAAGATTTATACATCTATGCAACAGAATTGTATATAAATGCAATCAATTTTTAGTGTCACTATGCTTTTATGCAAAGCATAGTAGATGCCTCACTACTTTATTGAATACATGTTTTTTGTTATTGAACATAGTGTAATTACTAGATATTTTATTGCCTTTGAAAGCACAAATCACTACAAATGTGTCTTCTTTTGTCTTCTGAATGGCCCACAAGCCTAAACTTTTTATTTAGGTTTTATAAAAATATCACTAACATCTTAGGATCAGAATATGTTAGAATAACTACTCCAGTGTTCTACACAAAGAAATAATTTTCTTTGGAAAATTATAGTACCTAGGTGTTCCTCAAGGAAAATTATAGTTCACTCCTTTAAGAAGCAATCTCCGATTTCATTGCTCTGATTACTGAAAAATATTTCCTCTTATTAGGTATAAAATCCGCTTCCCTTGGACCAACCAATGTGAGGAATTAGTTCTGCTCTCTAGAGCTCTACAGTACAAGTCTAATCCATCTTCCACATGACAGCCCTTCACATATTTGAAGACAGCTTGCACTGCCCCACTAAATTCTTAATCTATATATTCCTGTGGTTCAACTATAGTTTTGTCAACTCTAGTTATTCTTTCTTGACTTCCCATGAGTTTTTTTTTCCTGTCATACTTTAGCTTTAGTTTGTCAGTGCTTAGTTTCAAGACATTCTTTTCTTAGAATAATCGATCATCAAGTGATTGATCACAGTATCAAGAGATAAAAAAAGTAGTTGAGAAAAAATCAGTTGTAATTTCCTAGTGCTTCAGTTATCAATTATGTTACAAACTGCTCCAAATTTTATGGCATAAACCAATAATATTTTATTAACTTTATGAATTTTGTGAGTGAGAAATTCAGACAGATGTGTACTATAGAAATGTACTTATTCTCTTCTTTATAATTTCTGAAGCTTCATATGGGAGAATTTAAAAAAACAAGATGACTCAGACAGCCGAGTCCTGAAATCATTTAGAGGGTTCTTGACTAACTAACGTGCTTGAGTCTGCATTGGGATGACTCAAATCCTGACCTCAGCTGAGGCTGTAGATTGGAGCAGCTACATAACTTCTCTGTGCACAGCTTGAGTTTCTCCGCATCTGGCAGCTGAGCTTTGAAAGGGAGTATGCAGAGACAGCACACAGGAAACAAAGCAGGAGCTGAAAGGCTTCTTCTGACATAGCCTCAGACGACATCACTGAAGTACTTTTTATTAATTATAAGTGAGAACAGCACAGGTAGAAGTGCAGGGTAATTGGCCTCTTTTTTTTTTTTTAATAGATTGTCAAGACCATACGGCAGAGGAGCATGTCGTTAGAGAGAGTTGTTAGAACATAGAATCTACCTCCTTCAGGTCTCTGGCCACAGTTCATATCCCTCCACATTCCCTTCACACTCACTGATGTCAGAAGACCCCCAAAATTCTAATCTTTCGCAGTATCCTATAGAAGTTCAAGATCTCATTATTTACATTATTTACACCACGCCTAGGTGCACCGCAGTCTCTTTTGGTTCTGTTTTCTCATGTGGCTTATTTTCATCCACATGCTTGTAAACTAGAGATAAGCTATCTTCCTCAAGCAGATCCAACACATAATTGTGAATCAAGTATGAAGTAATGACAACAGATATTCCCACAGAAAGAAGAGAAACGAAAGGTCCAGGCTGATCACTGCTCCACAGCAAATCTACGGTCTATTCTATCTTGGTACGTGTTGCCAGTTCCAAAGGTTTCTTCATTTTGTGCTACTTTTATCATTTTCAATCCTATTCAGTAAAACATTTTTTTCTTTTTCTTTTATTAGATCATAGCTGTGTACATTGATACTGTCATGGGGTAAAGTGTACTATTTTTTATACAATTTGAAATATTCTCATCAAAGTGGTTAACATAGCCTTCATGTCATTTTCTTAGTTATTGTGTTAAGACATTTATATTCTTCATTTAGAAAGATTCACATGTATCCTTAAAAGATAAACCATAGAGCAAAACATTTTTTAAAAGTTTAAATTAAAAAATATATATATATACACATATATAAACTTATGATACACTCCATTCAATAAAAGTCATAGCCACAAATCACTTTATGATAAGCTGGCTGGGCCTTGGGCATTCTGTAAGGCAGGTGTAGGACAGCGTCCTCAAGGTTATCAGAGGTCTGTTTTTCAACAGAGAGTGAATTAGAGACACAGAAGCCTGCCATGCCTTTTTCCTATGTGAAAAGAGTCCATGAGGCATCGCTTCAATTTTTTTGAAAGGTTTACCAAAAAAATCCTCATCCTGTCCTTGTTTGTCTTTTACTCGGAGGCCACATTGTCCTGACAACAGTGTGAGAAGCTAGTATTTCCCTGAGTTTTTTTACTGTTTTGAAAATCCTTTGCATTCTGAAGAGGATGAGAATTAAAAATGATATTTTTAAACTTCAGAAAATCAAATCATCTTCATTTTTCTCTGATTTGCTTTAAGAATTAACAATAGCATTTTAGCTGCCTTTCCTATACTTGTGTTTTATTATTATACATCATTAAAAGAAAACTGTTGGCACTTTAAAATTCAGCATGAAAATCTTACCAAACTTGACTAGTTTATTTGCTATATTTTTATTTTTCACAATACTGTAGGTGACAGTAATGCCAAACTTCCTGCCACTATAAAAGGAAAGTATTCTCTCTTCCGGCTAAATATTTCTTTTCCTCTCTCTTTTGGTCCCTCACTGACAGCCACTCCAGGGCCTTTAAGGCAAATGCCGGTAACCTAGTTTCCAAATCAGTCAAATTCCTCTTAGTTTTGGTTTACTGATATCATAAAGATACTAAATTCTATTCCTATTGTCACTTGCTGCACAACAAACTACCCCAACTTAGAGACATAAAACAAAAATCATATTATGCTCATTTATTATGTAATTGTGAATTTGGACAGGCATGGGGGAAGATGGCTTGCTCTCCCTCATATCTGGGGACCCAGTTGGAAAGAACCAATCAGCCAGGAATTACTTAAATGGCTGTGGGCTAGAATCATTGATTCCTTTTTATGTGCATGTCTGGTGGACAGGCTAGGATGCACTAAAGTCTAGGCTTGGCTAAACATTGTGGATTAGAGCAGCACATGGCTTCACGTGTGGCCTGAGTGTTGACAGGGATTCCAGAGAGGGAGCTTATAGAGAGTAAGGGATATAAAGAGACCAAGTGGATGCCAAACTCTCACTGACATAGCCTCAGAAGTCAGCCTGTATTGGTTCAGCCTCACTCTGTTGGTTATGAGTGGTTTGCTAGAGCCAAACCGAATTCAAAGTCTGGAGTTAGGCTCCACTTTGGACATTGTTTACAATGCAAAAGAGCGTAAAAGGTGAGAAATATTATTAAAGCCCTAGTCACCCAATTCTCTTTGCCATACTTAATAATTATTAAGATGTAACTTATCTCTAAACTTGGCTACTCTCTATTATTTTGGGGGTAAATTCTTGAATTTACTTTGCTATGAGAGTATTCTTGAATATTGGAGTTTGAAATACCATTCAAATTATCTTTTGAATCAGGACCCATAAAGAAAATACTAAGGACACCGGTATATGCCTCTGTGCTCTGATGATCAAAAGTCACTTTCATCCAACTATTTTGATCAAATGTTTCTATATTAAATTCCTTGCAAATGGCCTTGGCATGCGCAGTGTTGACCCTGGTCACATTTAGAGGTAAGCAGTTTCCTTTTGATGCTGTCTACTTTTCGTAAAGGAGCAGGTGACATGAAGGTAACTGGGATAAATTGTGCAAGACAAAGACAAGACCGAGACAAATAATTGTCACCGTACCCATTTAATGCCATATGGAATATTTGGTCTGTTGGCACAAAGCCTAAGTCCATGTAAACAGTCCCATAATATGTCCAGTTCTCTGTTGTGGACAAAACAGCTATGTCATCCAGAAAGCCCTAAGTGTTCAGAGCATGATGAGACTAGAACCCAATTATGTAACACTTAATTGTCAGCCCACATCTTCTAATGCTCCTACTAAAGCGATTCCCAAAATTTACTTATGTCTCCAGTCTCTATTATCTGCTCATGTACCACCTCATCAGTTAATATTCTGTGGACCTTCATCTCTAATACTCCTGTTAAAGAAACTCTCAAAATGCACTGATGTCTCCAGTCCTTTGACTGTCACTCCCTATTATCTGCTCATGACTCACCTCATCTGTTAATATTCCAGGGGTCTTCATTATAAGAGCACAATTATAAACTTCCTTCATCTTTATGTTTTCTCTACACCTTTGTTATATTTGCCTGAAGCATACCAATTATAGTTAAAAACATCTACCTTCCTACTCTGTGTCTGCCACTTATCATTTTCACATTGCTCAGGAAAAACATAGATATTTCCTGAAATAAAATTGTGTGTACTGAAGAGATTCACTGAGTGGAAGCCACAGGTTTCAACCTTTAGTTAATGAAAACAGCCAGAGGAAAACTTTAAGGAAATAAGCTGATAACACAAGTGCTTTGATGATGTTGAACTATGAGCAAGCTGTTAACCTTTGTTTAGAAAGCTGCAGAAGGAAATGAAACATTCACATATATGTTGCTGAAAATTGTATTTAAAGCTTCACATGCTTTGTAACTTGTCACAATAAAGTTCACTTGCCACCAAAGTCTGTTTACCAAAGGAGGCAAGGCATTTTCTCCCTCAAATTTTAAAATTTCAAAATTGACTTCTAATCTACTGATATTTAGACTAGCAATACTTGTTAGAAAAACCTGTGGTTCTCCCAAAGTTTCAAACAGTATCTGACATAGAAGAATGACTTTCTTAATAATAGTTGGCTGTTGGCTATGAATTGGCTGATACAGTTTAAAACCTCAGGATTTTTAAATAGGTTAGAATCAAATCTAAAGGAAATTTTTCTTGTCACAGTATAGTTTGCATTTTTAATAGTTAATAGGCTGTACGCAGTGGCTCACACCTGTAATCCCACTATTCTGGCTGGCTGAGGTGAGAGGGTTGCTTGAGGCCAGAAGCTTAAGACAAATCTTGGCAACATAGCAAGACTCCCTCTCTAAAGAATAAAACCATTATGATGAATGGTGGTGCACTCCTGTAGTTTCCGCTACTCAGGAGGACAGCTTTAACCCCAGAGTTCTCTGTCCATATTAACATATTTTATTAATTTAGCTTTGATGTCTCCACATTTTACTGATTGGGTCAGTTTTTTATTTGCTTGATTTTAGGTGTCTATGTGTGCTATGGTTTAAGTGTGTCCCTCAAAGTTTATGTGTTAGAAACTTAATCCTCAATGCAGTAGAGTTGGGGCTTGATAGCATGCAATAAAATGGATTAATGTCATTATCAATACAGTGGGTTAGTTACCACAGAATGGACTTCTTACAAAAGGGAGTTTGGTTGTTTCCTGCTATTTCCTGAACTCCTTCTAGCCATGTGATTCCTGCCACCATGGTGTGACGCAAGAATAAGGCCCTCATCAATGTGGTCACTGGATCTGATCCTGGTCTTCTCAGCCTCCAGAACCATGGCTTCAATAAACTTCTATTGTTTATAAATTACCAAGTCTCAGTTATTCTATTACAGCAACACATAATAGATTAAGGCGATGTGTATTTAACATATAAATATATATGCCACCTTAGTCTAGCAACCTAGTTTCTGTATCTCGAGAACACTAAATTTTTACATCCTAAAATTAAATAAACTAGAGTATGACTGGTTTATTAAGTGAGCTGAACTCAATGAGCTCAAGAATAAAACAATTTTACCGACTCTCATCTCTACATTTTTAAACCGCTCTATTGAATTGTTCTTCCCTATTCTTGAATAAAACACTGAGCAAATCTCAAAGCTTTTATCATCATCATATCCTAGTATTTAAAAGTCCTCTCTGGTAAGCGGCAAACATTCATTATCTCATTGGATTCAAAGGTATTTTCTTTCCAGGCAGCTTTTGCCTGGATCTGTCCAAGAAACTTTCATGGCCTTCATGTCCTGCTTCTTTCTCTTGTTTGCTTGTTCCCTACATTGATGATTATGTCTGTCCTGACTCAGGACAGAAATAATGGGTTATAGGGAAATGAGCATAAGGTTATGTGGTCAGTTTAATTACATCATGACATTAGGACCACCTTATGTCAAACACGGAAATAATAGCAGTCCTGCTTTTCAAAGGTATTTGGGGAATTTTTGAGATGATCATCACTGTAAACCATGTAGCTCCCTGAGAAAGATGAGACTCTTCTGATTAGACTCTGTGACTTGAACTTCCCAGCCTCTAGCTTCTAGCTGTCTATCCCATGCATATCCTCACTCTTTGGCCCATAAGAAACTTCTTGGCAGATATCTAGAAGTTGTGCTTGTTCCTCATGTATCTTACTTTACTCTGCTGCCCCAGAACATTCAAGCCTTATAGGCTTCTTTAGGTTTGGATCAATTCCCACAAGCTAAATCTCTAAGTGTTTCTCTAATATTCTCTTTATACAGCTTTATCACAAGAGTGGGACATACATCATGTTATCATCTCTGTCCATAAATAAATTCTCAATTTGTAGTCATATTTACCATTACTATCTTCTCCCTTCATGGGAGTTGCAGTTGAATAAAGAACTAGTTTACAATGCTTTACCATTTTCTGGTTATGCTCTAGCCCCTCGTCTTCTTGCAGATTGGAGCCATTACCAAAAGCAAGGAAACTTCAAAATAGTGGGAAAAGTTACATTTGACATCATGTTACAAATATTTAACTTTTAAAGAGATCCTGAGACCTTTAATCATAATTCCATCCCTCTACAAAGGTCATGTAGAAACTAAAAAAAAAAAAAAAAAAAAAAAATTAAGACCAGTGTCTAACTTTAATTAATTAATTGATAATTTTTATACATTTTATAATTTGTGAAGCAGTTTTTAGTAATGATGCCTATATTTGTGATTTCTGAAATTATTTACAGATATATATGTTACTTGGAAAGGAAGCTATAGTCATAATTATATTAATACTTATGTATCTGTTCTACACAAATCTAAAATGATTAAAGGTAAGTTCCTTTGAATCCACTGAAGTAAGTTGATGAAGGTAGAAGTTTGTATACCTGAATTGTTTAGAGGATTTCTGATTAAAGAAGTCACCAGCAGATGTGAATACCACATTGGATTATGTCTTTCTTAAAACATCCATAATGCTCCTTTGCTTATAACCTTAAATTTAAACTCCCTGGTTCAGTGTCACAGGTGTTCCTTCTCCCCATCAGTTTTACTTTCTTCATCTAACTTAGCTCACATACCCTCCAAGCTCAGTCCTTCTGCTAATCTATTTACTCTTTTGACATAATTCATTAAACAATGTAATTCCCTAGATGTCTTCCTTGAGTGTCTCTAGGTACTTTTAGTCTTTTCCTGGCTTTGAAGTCATGTGTCATAATTGTACTAACTTAGAATTTTATTAGAATAACTGCAAATATGTATCTGTTTAACTTTAACTGGATTTTAGACTACCTAATCTTACACATTTTTTTGGTTCAAGTTTAAGTGCCTAATATGGAGCTTCGTATGTACATAGTGAACCGGCAACATACTATGCAGATGATAAATTATTATACAACCAATAAGAATGCTGGAAGATATAGTTTAGCTCTTAAATCTCAGCAATGAAAAACAGAGTGACATGATTTGCTGATATTAAGTTATGCAGCAGCATACCATGTTCCATGCTTTGATTTACTTATCTCTGTTTATGCATATATTTTTTGATTTCAGATATATCTACAAAGATATGAACTCATTTTTTTGTTGCCCTGTAAGGGTGTTTTAAAAAATATTTTAATCACAAATCATAGGTATTTAGATAATAGATGAAAATATATATTCATATATTCTCTATATTTGGGATAAATCTGCTATGTATACGTGATATATGAAATACATATATGTGTGTATGTATGTGTGTATGTATCTGGATGCATATAGAGTATGGAAGCTTGTAACATTGGACACAATACTTTGTCTCTCCTCATTGGGAAGTGGAGTCCTTCTCCACACACTTGGATCCACTCAGGCCAAGGGAAAAGTAGCAAGCATGTGGCTTGCTGAAACACAGCTCGGAAAGAACTTTAAGTTTCTCTCATTTTTGGAAATCCTTCTACCTTCATATGAAGAAGCCTGAGCTAGCCTACTAGAAGATGAAACCATATGGAACAGAAACAAATGGAACTAAATGAGACTCCAAAGACCAACTGAGTTGCTACCTACCAGGAGCAGACCTACTGATGGCAAAATCAGCTAAGCCTGACCAGAGCAGAAGAACTGCTGAACCACCCCACAACACTGTGAACTAAGGAAATGGATACTCCTTAGCCATTAAGTTTTGTGGTGGTTTGTTTAGCATCATATTGTAAAATGATTTTTAGCAATATTCATAAATTGATTGTATCAAAATAAAACAATTTTGGTTAAATGTGTCTTAATTCCAAACAAGATAGCCATTGTTTTCATTTTATGAAATGCATATGTGCCCTAATTTCATTGGAAACTTGAATTTTTCTCCTTCATCATGAAATAGGGCATGCATTTTGGTGGGTGGGTACACTGAAAGTGAAAAAGCTTCTATAGAGAATAGCCATAAGACTGGAGCAGGTAAATACAGGCCTGAAAACAACTGTAAGCCAATAGACTAGAGCAGAACAAGAATAAGAGCCCAGGGAATCACCTCATGAGCACTCCACATTGTGCTAAATGCTTCCTCCAGTAAAATGAGTTTGCTATTACAGATAAATAAAATACTTTACTTGGCAAATGTTACTTAAATTTTGCAACATGCCAATGCTAATTGCATGTTTTAAACATTATGTAAGGATCAAAATTCCTGCCTGTAAAGTCATAGAACTTTCAGATCAAATGAAATATTACACTGAATTTCTCATGATGTCTAAATTATTCTTAAATTCTGAAGGATTTCAAGCTCAGGAAGTTGTACATACACAAATAAGGAAGAAAACAACATACACTTATTTAATGTCTATTATGAGCTACTTGTTTTTCTTAACATTATTTTATTTAAATGGTCACTTCTGAGATAGAAAGATGGGATGTAAGATGAGCCACCAGCTTCAGAGAATACATCAGTGCCTTAGAAAAGTAATACAATGTTTATTATTTGCTTGGCTTTGCTCTAAGTGCTTAAATACATGCATAAATAAATTTCTCATGAAGTTCACAACAATCTAATGAGGTAAGTAGTAGTATTATTATACATCATGAAACCAAGACAGAGGACAGTCTCACACTCACTAGCTAAGGAGTAGAGTCAGAATTCAAATCCTGGCAATTAATTCTCTTCATATCAATGTTCTAATTTTTTTTTTCCTGTATGGAGAGATTGAACTAAGAATTATTTATTTAGGATCAAGTAGTGGGTAAGCTCAAGGAATAGTTTCTTTTTTTCCTTATGTGAACAGTTACAAGAGCAACAGAGCCAAGATGTAGGTCTCTGTCTTTCACCATGAGGGTCTCTGGAAATTTAAATAGAGAAAGCCACAAAGTTACAGGAAATTTTTATAGGCAGCAGGTGGCAGCCAAAACAAGATGCCCCAAATCTACAGTGTGATCTTTTAGCACAAGAATCTTGTAATAAAGGCAAGTACATCCCTGCTTTACAGAAAAGGAAATCAAACACAGACAGCTAACAATTTGCTACCTGTCATCTGCTAATAAGTAGATTTTCTTACTCTAATGACATTGTTCATTCTCTTAATGTGGTGTGTCTATAGTCTCAGTTACAGACCCATTAAGGAACTCACTCAATGATAGTCCACACATCAAGTCCCCATGTACCCCCCCAATACTTTTTTTTTTACTACATTTAGAAGCATGTGTATTTGACATATACATGTATCCTACATGTCTTTATGATTTAGTCTAACCATGAGGAAAAATACAAGGCATGGCATTCATGGAGAATATTGGTATAAGTCAATCATGGGGATTTAAATTTCCCTTCTTTCTTTATAGATTATAAGCTACTTGCCTCCAAGCGGTATTACCCCTAATTATACTAATAGAAGTAATCAAATTAAATTCCTAGATATTAGCACTGGAAATTGACTTTCCTTGTTGGCAATCAATGAAGTTCATAAACTTATTTGGTACTAATTCTCTGGTGCTTCTTGAAAATGACCTCTAGTGTTTAGTATAAATTAATTTTGTAAAATGCTTTTACATTTGCAGAACAGGGATGACACCTTTAGGTTAAGGATAAAAGAAAATTAAATGTTTAACATTTCCTACTTTTATTTCTTCCTATGGTTATTTGAAAAATAATTTGGGGGAATAAGAGTTACATGGTATTTTTGCTCTTTTTCATGTAGTTTATTTTAAATGTGGCACTTAGGCCATAGGTTAAGAGCTAGGGTTAGGGCATGGCTTCAGGTGGTAATTACAGTCAGGGTGGCCTATGGAATGAAGAGAGTTTAGGGCCGGGGTGAGGGTTAGGGTTAGGGTCAGGGTTTAGGTGATAATTACAGTCATAAGTGCTTGTGAGATGAAGAGTGTTCGGGGCCAAGGATTGAAGGCTAGGGTTAGGATTCGTCTTTGCGTGATGGTTGAGGTGGAGGGGGCAGGGGAATAATGAGAATTTGGGGCCCTGGGGTGAGGGATAGGTTTAGGGCCTGGCTTAAGATGATAATTACAGTGAGGGGGCTTATAGATAAAGAGTGTTTATAGGCTTGGGTGAGGGTTAGGTTTAGAGTCCAGCTTTACATGATGGTTAAGGCCAGGTTCCCTGGATTGAGGGCTAGGATAAGGGCCTGAATTAAGGTGATAATTAGGGTCAGGGGGCATGTAGGATGAAGAGGGAGGGTATGAGGCTTTGGTATGAGTGCTAGGATTGGGGCCTGGCTTTGTGTGATAAATAGGGTCAGGGTGCTTGGAGAATGGAGAGACTGTGGTGACCTGGGGTGAGGGCTAGGGGTAGGGCCAGGCTACGCATGATGATTTGGGTCAAGGGGGCATGGAGAAAGTATGGGCCCTGGAGTGAGGATAGGGTCAGGTCTTGGCCTTCCATGGTAATTAAGGTCAGGGGAGCCTGTAGGTTCAGGAGGGTTTGGGGGCTTGAGGTGGGCCTAGGGTTAGGGCCTAGATTTGGGTGATAATTAAGTTCAGGGAGATCTGCAGGAAGAAAAAAGTTCAAGGCCATGGAGTGAAAGCTAGGGTAGGGCCCAGCTTTGAGTGATAGTTATGGTCAGGGGGCCTAGGGTGAGTACTAAGGTTATGGCCTGACTTCAGGTGATAATTACAATCAGGGGGACACGTAGAATGAAGAGTATTTGGGCCCCTTTGGTGAAGAGTTGGGTTAGGGCCTGGCTTCACATGATGGTTGGGGTCAGAAGGGGCTGAGGAATGAAGACAATTTGGGGCCCTGAGATGAGGGCTAGTGTAAGACTCTGGATTTGGGGAATAATTATGGCTAGGCAGGCATGCATGATGAAACGGGTTCAGGGCCCTGGGATCAGAGCTGGGATTAGGGTCTGACTTTACTTCATAGTTAGAATCAGGGGGTCCTGGAGGACGAATAAGGTTCAGGAGCCTGGAGTGAATACTACAGTTAGGGCCTGAGATATGAGAAGGGTTCCATGCACCAGGGTAAGAGCTTAGTGTTAAGATCTGTCTTCATGGGATATTGAGGTCAAGGGGTAGTAGGTCATGAGAGGTTTTATGCCCTGGGATGAGAGCTGGAGTTAGGGCAAGGTTTCAGGTGATAATTATGATCAGAGAAACCTATGGGATAAGGAGGGATTGAGGCCCTGGGGTAAGATCAAGGATTAGGGCCCAGTTTGGGTAATCATTATGGTCATGGGGGCATACTAAATGAAGAGAATGAAGAGGGTTTGGGATCCTGGGGTGAGAGCTAAGGTAAGGGCATAACTTTCACTGGTAAGTCCCATCAGGGAAACATGTGGGATATCAAGGGCTCAAGACCACTGGGTGAGGGCTAGGGTTTGGCCCTGACTTTGGGTGATAGTTACAGTTGGGGGAACATGGGTGTAAAAAGTGTTTACTGATCATAATTAAAACTGAGGTCAAGCCCAAACTCTAGCACTCAATCCAGGACCTAGAAACCACTTCATCCAGCAGGATTTCCTGAACTTATCACCAGAAGCCAGACTATAACCATAGCTTTTACTACAGAGCCCTGTTATCTCACATTTCTTCTACAGTAATTATCACCCAAAGATGGGCCAAAACCCTAGCCATCACAGCAGAACTGTGAACCCTCTTTATTCCACATGTTTTCCTGACCCTACTTATCACTTGAAGCTGGGCCCAAACCCCGGCCCTTACTGCAGGAACCTGAACACCCTTTATCTGTTGTGATCTCTGGACAGTAATTACCACCTAAGGGGCCAGGACCTAATCCAAATCCTCAACACAGAACCATGAATCCTATTCAGTACACAGGCCCTCTGACCCCAGTCATTATGGAAACCTGAGCCCTATAGGACACTAGACCTCCCCTGATCCCTGAGAGTTCTTTACCCTGGATGCTCCATTGACTGTAATTATCACCTGAAGGCAGGCCCAAATTATAGCCCTCACCACAGGGACCCACACACCCTCTTTATTCTGCATGTTCCCCTGACCATAATTATCACCAAAGCCAGGCCCCATCCTAAGCGACCACCCCAAACTCTCTTTATCCCGATGTTTTCCAGAGCATAATTATCACCTGGAGGTTAGCCCTAAACTTACTCCTCACCCCAGTGCCCTGAACCCTCTTTACCCTGCACGTTTCTCCATCTGTAACTGTCACCCAAGGCTGTACCCTAACTCTAGCCCTCACCCCAGGGCCCAAATCCTGTTCATCCTGGAGTTCCCTCTGACCCTAAACATCAAGTGAAGCTAGGCCCTAACCCTAGCCCTCACACTAGAACCCCAAACCTACTTTATCCCACATGTTTCTTGGAGTGTTAATTGTCACCTAAAGCTGAACCCACATCTTAACCCTCACTGCTGTGTCCTGAACACTCTATCCTGCAAACACCCCTGACCTCAATCATCACACAAAACCGGGGCCTAACTCAAACACTAAAACCTGTGCCCTGAGCCTTCACTATACCCCATAATGTTTTATTTATTTATTTATTATCTATTTATTATTTGTTGTTTTATAGTTACAGTTTTATTATAGTAAAAGGACACCAATCCAAACCAGCAAAAGGAAGAGATGTGCAAGACATAGATTGTCTATGTCTGGGACAATCCTAAATGCAAAGCTGCCACAAAGAGGCCGCCCCAGCATATAGATGTGTGATCACCAACCAAGAGGCTCCTGCAAGTCTCTGTGCCCAGAGATTTTACTGGAGTCTCTTTGTGTAGGCATGATTGGTTAAATTGTTGGTCACATGGTTGAACTGGATCTGTAGCCCCGTCCTGCTTTGAAAGTTGGGGTGGTATTATGCAGCCTGAAGCCCCAGCCTTCTGATCTTCTGGTTGGTCTCTGTGGTGTGGCCTTCCCCCATTCCTGACCTTAACCCAGAGTCTCAAACACTCTTTATTGCACATATTCCTCTGAACATAGTTATCATAAAAAGCCAGGTCCTAACCCTAGCCCTCACCCCAGAGCCCCAAACTCTTTGTATCCCACAGGCCCCTTGAACACCAACTATCATGAGAAGCGGGGTTCTAACCCTAGTGCTCATCCAGGATCTCAAACTCTCTCCATCACACAGGCCCCTAAACCATCACACAAAGCTGGGCCCTATCCCTACCTCTCACTCCAGGGCCCCAAATCCTCTTTACACCACTTGTTCTCCTATCCATAATTATCACTAGAAAGGTCCAAATCCTAGCCCTTACCCCAGGACCTTGAACTCTCTTTATTCTTCATTTCCTGTAAACCATAATTGTGATCTGAAATAGGGCCCTAACCTTGCCCAGGACCTCACCCCAGGACCCTGAACCTTCTTCATTCTGCAGGCCTTTCTAACAGCAACCATCATGCAAACCTGGGTCCATGTTTAGCCTTCACTCCAGAGTGCCAAACCCTCTTTATCCCACATGTTGCCCTGATCATAATTATCACCTTAACCATAGCTGTTGCCCCAGGGCCCTTAACCCTGTTTAACTCCCATGTTCCCCTAACCTTAGTTATCACCTGCATCCAGGCCCAAGCCCTAGTCCTCACCCAGGCCTCTAAGCTCTCTTCATCCCACAAATACCTGCAACCCCAACCATCACACAAAACAGAGCCTTAACTCTAGACATCCCCTAAACCCTCTATACCCTGCATGCTCTCCTAACCATAATTATCACCCTAAATTCTGGTGATAATTCCAATCAGGTGGTCCCACAGGATGATGAGGTTTTGAGACCCTTCTGTGAGGGCAAGGGTTAGGGCCAGTTTTGTATGATGGTCAGGAATACCTGGTGGATGAAGAGGTTTCAGGCCCCTGGAGTGAAGTCTAGGGCTCCTGGGGTAAGGTATAGGGCCCCTGAAGTGAGGTCTAGGGTTAGGCTCTGTCTTTGGATGATAATTATGGTCAGGAGGCCATTGGACAAGAAGAGGGTTCAGGGCTCTGGGGTGAAGGATAGGGTTAGGACCAGGGCTAGGGCTATGGCTAGGATTAGGATTAGGGTTAGGGTTTAACGTTTAGGTTAGGGTTAGGCTTAGGGTTTGGGTTAGGCTTAGGAAACATAAAAGAAATCTATTAAGGATGTATTAAAGCAATGTTTTACTAGATGTAATGTAGTGGGATTTACTTCAAAATAGCAATAACAGACGTTTTATGCTATGAATCTACAATTAAATCATCAGAGATTTAATGAGCAGATACCTCGGAAAAATGTGTGAGGAACCATTGACCAAAATGAATAAGGAAGTATTTGAATAGAGTTACTTGAGGGATACAAAGTAAGTGAAACTGCAGGACAAAGGAGAGAAACTTACATCTTTACCTGAAAGAATTCATGGAAAGAGAATTTATGCTGAATTAAAGATTGAATTAGATAGCATGGAAAGAAAATTCAGGTAGGGAAGAGCACAAATAAGGTATAATTGCAATAAAGGTCTTAGCAGATAGAAAACTGCTTGAGGTGGTTATAACTAGATGCAGACTTCTCAACAATTTCATTTGAGTGTACTAAATCTAGAAAATGGAATTGCCATCAGTACAGGTAGGGCTTGCATGGAAATTATGGTTGACCTTTCAAAATTCCTTCAGCTTTAAAAAAAAAAGAACCCCAGAAGACAGGAAGTGTCAACATTGCTTTCTTCTCAGTGTGAAATCTGGTGGGGGGGGGGGTGTTAAAAACTTGTGCTAATTATGAGCATTTTAACATGTCATACTTAGTATATGATACTTTCAAATATCTTTATAATTTGATTAAATTCTAGGATGAATTTAGGTTTATTGTTAAACTAATTTTAAAGACTCTTTCTAATGAAAAAACAAAATCAACACAGAACTTTAGCGTCAATGAGGCTAAGTTTAAACCATCTTACGGAAATCTCAGATAACCATTTAAACAAAGGCTATGATGGTAATGACAAACCATCTTATTCATTCACTAAAAGGTCATCTCTAATGATTGAAACATAAAAACAGTTTGTTTGACAAAGTTACAAATACATTATTTTAAAATTTTATGATTCAAATCCAAAGATAAATTTCTTCATCTTAATATTCTATGTTAGTCTGAATGAGGAAGATATATTTAATATGTTCTATTTTATCACTGTGTGGTAAAACCAATATTTTGAATGACATTGGAAGGGAATAATTTTTTCTTTTCAATTTTAATGATGGAGTCACATAATACTAATACTTATAAAACAATATAATTTTTAATATATTTAGACTTTATATGATAATTGTGATGCAAATTACTAAGGGAGAGTTGCTTAATTTAACGTGATCTGTATAGATTACCACAGCACGGTGCCTAGAAATAACAGTAGTAGACACTTTCTAAGTGTTTACTATGCAACAAATTCTATGCTAAGCACATTGACTGCATTATCAAAATACTCAAAATCTTGTCACTTTTTTCTAATTTTATGAATAAGAACACTGGGGATCAGAAAGATTATATAAAGTACTCAAAGTCTCATCAGTAGTGAATAGAGGATAGTTGAGAATTTATTCCATCTAGATATATACCTCTAGGTCAGGGGTGGAAGTTGCACTCTGCTCCTGCCATATCCCGATAATCAGAATCCTATGGGGATTCTACTTTTGTAATTGCCAGCCCTAATTATTACTCACAATTACTCTTTACTGCCATTCTTACAAACTTTAATTCTTCTCTTGCACTTTAAAAAGTTATTAAGGTAAACTCAGAGGGAGCAGGATTTATAAATATTACTTTCATATCTGAAACATGAAAAAATATACCCCAAATCTCTGCCAAGTGACAGAATACTGTCATATCTTGATTAATGATGGAGATGCTTTCTGATAAATACATTGTTAGGATATTTTGTCATTGTTTCAAACACACACAGTGTACATACACAAACCAAGATAGTACAGCCTACTGCACACCTAGGCTATATGGTTTATTGTTCCTAGCTTACAAACCGGCAGAGCATTTTACTACACTGAATACTGTAGGCAACTGTTAACACAATGGTAAGGATTTGTGTATCTAAACATATCCAAACATAGGAAAGGCATAGTAAAAATACAATATAAAATGGTACACATGTTTAGGGCACTTACTGTGAATGGAGCTGCAGGATTGGACGTTGCTTTTGGTGAGTCTCTGGGTGAATGGTGAGTGAAGGTAAGAACCTAGGACATTATTGTATGGCTAGTGTAGACGTCATAATTTTTTTCTTCAATAATAACTCAACCTCAGCTTACTGTTACATTTTTGAACTATTTATACAGTTTAGAGGTTTTAAACTTTTAACTCTTGTAACAATACATCTTAAAAACAAACAGCTGCACAAAAAGCTATGTCTTTCTTTGTATCTTCATTCTATAAGCTTTCTCTATTTTTAAATTATTTTTTTTTTTTGCCTTTGACACTTTTTAAAAACTAAGTTTAAATAAGACATAAACATAATTAGCCATGGCCTACACACAATCAGAATCATCAAGACATCACTTAGATGATAGGAATTTTCCAGCTCCACTGTAATTTCTGAGGTCATCATTTGTACAGTCAGTCAGTGTTTGACAGACACGTCACCATGCAGCCCATGACTGCATTTCCATCAGCTAAGATTTCTTTGCTACTCCTGAGATAATTACTTCCCCTGTGAATTCCATCATTCAATTGCTGTTCTTATTTCTTCCCCTATTATTTTTTCCTCTTATTAAGCTTGATTAAAATGGGATTAAAAAATATATACTATTTTATTTTTGGTTTCTCTTATGTAGATTGCATCTATATTTTTGTGACTGAATATTATTCCATTGTGTGAATAAATCATTTGAAATTGCCTAAAGACATATAATGTGCATTGTAATATGCTTTTTTACCTATACCTTTTTTAAAATATCTTTTTTGGTGACCCATTTTTTGAAAGCTTTTGCCTGTTTATTAAATTGGGTTGTTTGCTATCTTTTTGTTGAGGTTGAAGGGCTCTTTGCATATTTTAGATAATCTTCCTTCATTAGATATATTTTGCAATTATTTTCTCCAAATTCATGCTTTTTTCATTTACAAACATTGACTCTGGCAAAGCAGAAAGTTGTTTTTTGTTTGTTTGTTTTGTTTTTATTGTTGGGGAATCATTGAGGGCACAAATAGCCAGGTTACACTGCTGGCATTTGCTGGATAAAGTCCCTCTAATATTAGTGTTCCACCCCCAAGAGGTGTGTCACACACTGTGGCCCCACCTCTCCCTCCCTCTTTCCCTATCTTTGTTAAGTTGCTTATATAATTTTTCTTTTCATAAATTAGACTTTTAATATTGTATCTAAAGCTCACTGCCAAATCCAAGGTCATTTAGATTTTCTCCTGTTATTTTATTTTATTTTATTTTTTTGAGACAGAGCCTCAAGCTGTTCCCCTGGGTAGAGTACCGTGGCATTACAGCTCACAGCAACCTCCAACTCCTGGGCTCAAGCGAGTCTCTTGCCTCTGCCTCCCAAGTAGCTGGGACCACAGGTGCCCGCCACAACGCCCGGAAATTTTTTGGTTGCAGCCATCATTGCTGTTTGGCGGGTCCAGGCTGGGGATTCGAACCCGCCACCTTAGGTGTACGTGGCTGGCGCCTTAGCCGGTTGAGCTATAGGTGCTGAGCCTCTCCTGTTATTTTTTAGGAGTTTTATAGTTTGTAGGTCTGTGATTCATTTTGAGATAATTCAATAAAAGATGTAAGGTCTGTGTCCATATACATTTTTTTTCTTTCTTTCTTTTATTTTTTGCACATGTATGTCCAGTTTGTCAGCACCATTTATTAAAAAATAAACTATCTTTGCTCCACTGATCTTTGTGTCTGCTTTCATCAGTATCACATATTCTTGATTATTGCAGCTGTATAAGGTTTGAAGTTATGTACTGCTTTTTCTTATCAACACTGCATTGCCTTTTTGGGGTCTTTTAATGTACATGTTCAAATATATTCTTACTGATTTTCTATCTACTGACTCAGTCAATTTTGAATTTAGAGGTATTGAATCTGTTATCATAGTGGATGAATCTAATTTTCCTTGCAACTCAATTAGTTTTGCTTCATACATATATTTAGTGGTTTGTTGTTAGGCACCTATAAATTAAAGATAATTATATTTTATAGTAATATTGACCCTTTTCATTATGCAATGGCTCTTTTCATCCTGGATAATTTTCCTTACTTTAAGGTTTGCTATGCACGAAATGTATATCTACCCCAGGTTTGGTTTGATTAGTGCTTGCATGCTGTATCTTTTTCTATCCCTTTACTTCTGTTATATTTGTGCATTTCTGTATACTTAAAGTGGGTTTCTTGTAGACAGCATGTAGTTGGGTCCTGCTTTTATATCTAACATGACACTTTTAATTAGCATACTTAAACCTTTCACATTTAGAGTAATTATTGATATAGCTGGATTAATACCTACCATAGTTTTTTTTTTATTTATTGACTTTGTACATTATTTCTTTTTTTTCTTCTGTTTTTTTCCCCCCTTGTTAATTTTAATTGAAAATTTTCTATGGTTTAATTTCTCTCCCCTTCTAGCACATCAATTATGATTTTTAAAAACATTTTGTGAGGCTCAGCACCTGTGGCTCAAGCGGCTAAGGTGTCAGTCACATACACATCGAATCCAGCCCGTGCCTGCCAAAAAACAACGATGACAGTTGCAACCAAAAAATAGCCAGGTGTTATGGCGGGCACCTGTAGTCCCAGCTACTTCGCAGGTAGAGGCAGGAGAATTGCTTGAGACGGGGTTTAGAGGTTGCTCTGAGCTGTGATGCCACGGCACTCTACCCAGGGCGATAGCTTGAGGCTCTGTCTCAAAAAAAAAAAAAAAAAAAAGAAAGAAAGAAAGAAAAAAAACATTTTGTTATTCTTCTCCATATATATATATCCAGTTTTTCTAATGTTATTTATTAAAGAGACTGTCCTTCTCAATATATGTTACTGATGCCTTTTTCAAATATCAGTTGCCTGCTAATGTGGATATAATTCTGGTTACTTTATTCTGTTCCACTGGTCTTTGTGTCTATTTTTATACCAATAGCATGCATGCTCTTTTGGTTAATATAGGCTTGTAGCATATTTTGAAGTCAGGTAGTGTGATGTCACAACTTTTTTTTTTTTTTCTGAAACTTGTTTGGGCTATTCTGGTTCTCTTATGATTCAAGAGAAATTTTGGAATCTTTTTTACAGTTCTGTGAAGAAGCCATCTGTATTTCAATAGGGATTTGCACATTTGAACAATATTATTACTTCTGACCCATGAGCATGGGTATCTTTCCCTGTTTGTTTCTCCTTCAATTTTTTAAAGTATGTTTTGTGATTTTCTTGTAGAGGTTTTAATTTCCTTAGTTAGATTTTTTATTAGATACTTTTGTTTATATCTATTGTAAATAGGATTGCTTTCTTGATTTCTTTTTCTGCTAGTTTGTTATTGGTATATAGAAGTGTTACCAATTTTTGTGTATTGATTTTGTATCTTGCAACTTTTTTGAATTCATTAGTTCTAAGAGTTTTCTGGTGAGATACTTAGGTTTTTCTAAAATAAGATCATGTCATATGCAAACAGGGACAATTTGACCTCCTTTTCTACTATATGCAGACATCAATTCAAAATGGTTTAGAGAATAAACAAAGGAGAAACGCTCCAGAACACTGGCTTAAGCAAAGATTCTAGACATAATAGCTCAAAAGGACAGGAAACAAAAACAAAAATAGGTAAATGGGACTATACTAAACCAAAAACCTTCTGGACAAAAAAGGAAACAATCAAAGTTAACCCTAACCCAACCTATACATGGGAGAAAATATTTGCCAACTATTCATCTGACAAGGGAATAATAGCCAAGATATAAAATCCAAATATATAAGAAACTCAGACAACTCAACAGCAAATAATAATAACAATCTTCCCATGAAAAAGTGGACAAGGGATCTGAATAGATATTTCATAGAAAAAGAAAAATCTCACATGTTCTCACTCTTATGTGGGAGCTAAAAAATTGACTTCATGGAGGTGGAAAGTAGAATAATAAATACAGGGGCTAGGAAGGATGTGTGGCTGGGCGAGGAGGATGAAAAGTGGTTGATTGATGGGTACAAAAGTACAGTTGGGTAAAATATAAGTTCTAGTATATTCAGCAGAATAATTTGACTATAGTCAGCAACAATATATCGTATATTCCATTATAGCTAAAAGAAAAGACATGTTACTAACATAAAGAATTGAGATGTTCGAGGTGATGGGTATCCTAAATATCCTGACTTGATCATTATACATTGTATGCATGTATCAATGCACTCCATAAATACATAAGCATATTATTAATCAATAAAAATTTGAGGCCGGGCACAGTGGGTCACACTTGTAGTCCCAGCACTGGGGAGGCCAAGGTGAGTGGATTGACTGAGCTGAGGAGTTCAAGACCAGTGGTGGACCTATAGTCCCAGCTACTTGGGAGGCTGAGGCAAGAGAATCACTTAAGCCCAAGAGTTTAAGGTTGCCTGAGCTAAGATGTCATGGCACTCTACCAAGAGTGACCAAGTGAGACTCTGTATCAAAAAAAAAAAAAAAAAAAAAATTAGTTGTTGCTGTAGAATTTTAAATATACTATTACACCTAAACTAAATCTACTTTCTAGTAACACTTCACAGCTTCAAGGTTAGTGCAAATTCTTTATGATGGAGGAGTCTAATTAACTACAATTTCTCATAAATTTTAAATCATTTCACTGATCCTTAAACAATAATCACTGAGTACATTGTTGCCACTCTTTCAAACAATTATCTTTTCTATCAATTCACATAATAAAAAAGTAAAAAAAATTATTTTACTTTCATTTTTTTACTACTTTTTTTTACATTCATATAAATCAAGTTTCTGACCTATTTTTCTTTCCTTTTTTCTGAAGAACTTATTTTAAAATTCCTTGTGAGGCAAGTATATTGGCCTCAAATTGCCCCAATTTTTATTATGTATGAGAAAGTCTATTTTCCTTCATTTGTGAAGAATAATTTCACTAGATACAGAATCTAAGTTGGGAACATTTTTTTTTGTTTGTTTGTTTTCTTCCAACACCTAAAAAATATTCAGTCCACTCTCTTCTGGCTTGCATGGTTTTTGGAATCCGATATAATCTTTTTGTTACTTTATAGATACTTCTTCCACCATCTTAAATTATTTCAATAATTTTTCTTTGTCTTCAATTTTTTGTACTTTTTTTTTTTTTTTTTTTGAGACAGAGCTTCAAGCTGTCCCCCTGGGTAGAGTGCTGTGGCATCACAGCTCACAGCAACCTCCAACTCCTGGGCTCAAGCAAGTCTCCTGCCTCAGCCTCCCAAGAGGCTGGGACCACAGGTGCCCACCACAACATCTGGCTATTTTTTGGTTGCAGCAGTCCTTGTTGTTTGGTGGGCCGGGCTGGATTTGAACCTGACACCTTAGGTGCATGTGGCTGGCGCCTGAGCCACTTGAGCCACAGGGGCAGAGCCAATTTTTTGTACGTATATTTTTTAATATAATAGGCTTGGGCAAAAACATTCATATATTTCCCCTGTTTGCATCCCCTGAACTTCTTGGATCTATGACTTGCGTATGTCAGAATTTTGGAAAGTTCTCAGACATTATTTCGAATATTTATCTGCCCTTTTCTCTCTTTTTCCCCACTCTGGTATTCCCATTATTTGTATATTATGACTTTAGTTCTTGGATATTCTATCTTTTTCATTCCTTTTTATCTTTACATGCTTACTTTGGAAGTTTTAATTGATGTTTCTTGAAGCTCACTGATTATTTCCTTGGCTATGTCTAGTCTATTGTTGAGCCTGTCAAAGGCAGTCTCCATTTCTGTAACAGTGTTTCTGATGTCTAACATTTCACTTTGATCCTGTGTTAGAGTTCCCATCTGTGTGCTTATGTCCTGTCTGTGTTCTTTTTTCCCATTAGGTCCCTTAGCATATGAATCATAGTTATTTTAAGTTCCCAGTCTGATAATTCCCAAATCTCTGCCTTATCTGACTCTCATTCTGATAATGTTCTTTTTCTTTTCCAACTGCATTTTGTCTTTTAGTGTGCCTTTTAATTTTTTGCTGGAAGCTAGATGTGAAACGTTAGGTAAAAGAACCATAGTAAAGGGATAAATAAGCCTTTATTTACTATGAGGTTTTATGTTTATGTGCCTAGGAGTTAAGTTGTGCTTAATTTTTCTTGTAGTTGTTATTTGTGTGCCGCTCTTGTATTAGTGGGCCCCTAGAGACTTTTAAGATAAGATTTGAAGTTTGCATTTCTTTTAGCCATAATCTCCTGTCATTGTACAGGGGTCATATTGAAGTGGTGGTAAAGTGTCAGGGGAAGTGAAGCATTCTAAACTCTTATGACACAATTTTACTGAGTCTGAGTTGGGAATTTCCTTTCCCTCAGGTTAAATAAGCTCTAGGAATATAGCCTTCCTTTACAGCAGGCCTTTTTAAGGAGACCAGAGAATTCTATGCATATTTCCCACTGATTTTTTTGTTTTGTTTCTCTTTTTGCTGTAGCACAAGAAAATTTTCCCCAGTCTTCACCTTGAGAGCCAAGTAGGACCTCTGGAGCTTAAAAATTATAAATATTTTGCTCCATTAAACCCCTCAAACCTCCTTTGAGTTTTAACTCTCTAATTAGTCTACCTTACACCTCCAGGATTTTAATAGTCTGTTTAAAGAGGCATCATGGCTTCAGCTGTAGACTTCTGTTACTGGAAAGGTATGACTATCTCCTTATGACTCTCCACAGTTTTAGGGCTAGTAGTTTGTTCTGGGATCTCAATAGTCTGCTAGATCTAAGAAGAATCGCCACCTTGAGCTTGGCACCCATAAGCACAGTGGTTAGGGCACCAGCCACAACCTGCTGGCAGGTTTGAACCCAGCTGGCCCTGCTAAACAACAACTACAAAAAAAAAAAAAAAAAAAATAGCCAGGCCTATGGCAGGCACCTGTAGTTCCAGCTACTGGGGAGGCTGAGAGTAGAGAATTGTGTCAACCCAAGAGTTTAAGGTTGCTGTGAGCTGTGATACCACAGCACTCTACCGAGGGTGACATAGTGAGACTTTGTCTCAAAATAAATAAATAAAAATAAAAAGAATTGCTACTTTTCAGTTTGTTATGTTTTTTTCTTGTTATGAGAATTGTAGTGATAATTTTCAAGTGTTTTAAATCTCAGAATGAAAATCAGAAGTTACCTTTTCAGTCTTTTTGTCAATAAGATGTAAAATATTAGAATGTAAACCAATAAAATGTATAATTAATGTTCTTTATTGGCAATGACCTCTAGTACAAGTCTCTTCCTTAAAAACACTTTAATGATGGGGGGGCATGATGGAGGAAAATATTTTTTCTAGCATTCATATTGTTATATATTATTTTGGAGAATGTGATGTATTAAGTGTGGATATTATGTTATAGGAAAGTGATGCTTATTTTATGAGTAGTAAGTTCACTACTTAGAGTCAGACAATATTTCTATTTTACTATATAGTATTGAATAAAAAATATTCTGCTAGACAAAGTTAAACAAGCAAGAATGTCTTTATTCAAGGAGATGGCAATGAGGGAATAAGACTGAACTCAGGTCTAAAAGAAAAGGTTAGGGAGCTTTTAAGAGCTGGTGTTTGGTGGTGGGTTTAGGTCGATAAGTCCACTTGTGTTAGCTAATTGGCTTTATATAGTGAAAAAATAAACTTTCTCTTATCTTCATGATAGAAGGTAGTTGAACAAGTTGGTACAAGTGCCCACTGCCAGTGAAAGTTAGGCTCTTCCTTCTCCCTAGAGACTGGAAGTTAAAGGGGTCATCTTCCTTAATGGTTACATTTCAAAGAGATGTTTCCTAGTTCCTTGAGAAAAACCTTCTTGAATTGTAAAACCAGTAGGAGACTTTTAAAAAGATTTATGTCACAAAAACGTAGATAAAAGATTTACAATTACAATTGCCTCTTGGTTAACAGGCACAGAAACCATTTTCCTGGCTATACAATGATTACATTGTATTTAAAAGGTGTCGTATTATGTAGTGGAGGTGCTTTTCAATGACTTGAGCCCTATCTTCAATGCCAGGGTGATTATAGTAACATATTCTTTATAATGCTGGAATGTTTAAAATAGCAATTTTATATCTAGAAGACATTTGTAAATATTTTTTAAAAATTCCAAAACCCACAATTTTTTTAAAGTATAAATAGCATCATAGCTAAAAAGACAATTCCTTGCATACTAATTTTAAAATCCAAATTTTAACATATTCAAATTATGAAAAGGTTGAGATACTTTGCATTAATATAAATGATAGATTATTTAAGCTCTCCTCCTTATGCTTTCTATTCTTGAATTTTATTAAGCGAATCTTCATAAAATGTACTCTTCACAGAAATGAGAAAGCAATTATAGATACAAGAGCAAGTTGGATAATCACAAACAGAAATTGAATAAGATGCTTGATTTTAGGGATTTTAAAGGGCATTGAGATGTAAATACAAAAAAAATATTGCTCTAGTAATTGGGTTTCTTGAGGCTATTTTCAAAAAGTTGCAGACCTGTCTATTTATAGCTTCAAGGATGAAATCAAGATGGTAATGATGATTCAGTGCAGGAAACCACAGAGATGAGAGACCAAGTAGATTATTTGGGGGGGATTTTCATTATGTTACATTCAGATAAAGCTGTATTTCCTTTTATTTTACCTTGATTTCAAATTTCTTATTTTCACCTTAGCATTCTGTCTTCCATGTGAATTTGTCTCTGTACCTGTTCCCAAGCACAGTTCGACATTGCTGAGCATATACAAAAAATACAGACAAAGCCTTACCTGAAAGAAATTCTTGTTGCAATCGGAGATAAGTGCTATAATAACAGCTTGGGCAAGGTGTAAATGGAACAATAAAATGTAGAGCTAGCTGCTGGAGACACTCAAATAAGGCATAGCCCACTGAGGTAGTGTCATTTGAATAAAGGGGAAGCCAGGGAAAGCTGGTTATATTCTACCATTAAGGAGCAAATGCAAAGGGAGAGGCACACGGAAAGGCTTTAGAGAAGCAAGGCAGGCGGTGTGCTGGGGTGAAGTGGAAGAGGTTAGCAGGGAAAGCAAAAAAGATTTAGAGAAAATGTAGAAAGTGATAGAACTATGCTAAAGGAGATTGCAGTGTGTTGGGAAATACTGTCAGGAAGAGAATAGAAAAATAATAAATTTTCTTACTAAAACTAAAGCTAACAGAAGATTAGGGTATTTTAGTTTTGGAATCAGGAAGGAAAACATTTGGAGAAATGCAAAGGAAGAGCAGACAGAAAAGTTCTGTAGTAGTCTGGGTAGGAAGAGATACCAGGGTTGTACATTCTCTAGGTTGCTCTTATTTCAGATATTGATATGTTGATGAATTGATAAGGTCTGATTAATTCAGCCTTCTTTACATAAGAATTATATCCAATAATTCAAGTACTAATCTTGTGTTAAATTCTAGAAGAGCAAAGCAAAACAAAACATAGCTCCTGACTTAGTGACACTCCATGTATCATGGACACAAAAAGAAGTCGAAATGGCTGCAAGATGAAGGCTGATTAAAGGGATAACCCAAGTACAGAATGAAAAAGTATGAAATAGGGCGATTTGAGGAACACCTTAGTTTTCAAATGCACTGCTAAAATATAAGTGAGCTTGCTCTCAGAATATCCTCTTGTCTAATTCTGAATGGCTTTTCCCTGTGCTTCTACTCATTTTGTTGGTGGCACTGATCTTTATCTCAATGTCTTTTAATTAGTTACGCAGAATGATTGGTGTGTATTAGATTCTGTATAATCATAGGAAAACATTGTTTTGTGTATGGGTCTTTGGGAATAATTATTTTTATATTTCTGACAATTTACTTTCTACTTATTTATAGTACAGACATTATTGTATGCAGTTGTTTGGTACATAGTGATGTTTTGATACATGTGTACATCATGTAATGGTCAACTCAGGTGGCTTAGCATATCCATTACCTCAAACAGTTATCATTTCTTTGTGGAGGGAACATTCAAAATCCTCTCTTCTAGCCATTTTGTTAAGTAGAATTACCCTACTGTGCAATAGAATTTATTCTTCCCTTCAAATTGTAATTTTGTGCTGTTGATGAACCTCTCCTAAGTCCCTCCTTCCCCCTTCCTTCCCCAACAATGACTATCAGGGAAATATGAGTCAGAACCACAACGAGATGTGACCTCACTCCAGTCAGAATGGCTGTTAACAAAAAGACAAGGCATAAGTGTTAGCAAAGAGGTAGGGGAGGGTTGATCTTTACACATTTCTAGGGGAAATGTAAATTAGCATAGCCATTATAAAAAATAGTATGGAGATGTATCAAATAACTAAAAATTAGAACTACCATGATAAATGCTTAAGTACACAGCATTATAACTGCTAATTGTGCACCCAGTATTGTACAGCCGATGTCTAGAACTTCTTCATCCTGTGTGACATAAACAACACATCTGTTGAAAGGCAACTCCCCTGTTTCCCCGTCCTCACAACTCAGCAATCATCCTTCTAGCCTCTTTTTATTTTGGACTATTTTGATTCCTCATTCATGGAGACATGCTGTATTTGTTCTTCTATGAGGGGCTTATTTCACATTACAGTGTCTCCAGGTTCATCCATGTTGTCACAAATGGCAAGACTTCCTTATATTTTATAGGCTGAAAAATAATCTTGCACATACTACGTTTTTTTTATGCCATTATCCACCAATGTACATTTAGGCTTGCATTCAAAAATAATTCTGCAGTAAACCTGGAGTGCAGATGTATATTTTTGAGGTCTAATTTGAGGTTTTTCAATAACTACCCAGAGGTGGATTGCTGCATCATTTGGTTGTTCTGTTTTAAACCTTTTGTGGAAACTTCACACTGCTTTCCATAGCTGCTGGGCTACTTTACCTCCCATCAACCATGAGTCACAATTCTAATTTCTTTAAATCAAATGAAGACACTTAAAAATGGTCATTCTCAGAGTTGTGAGGTGATATCTCATGTTGTTGGGGCTTCTATTTTTCTTTTCTTTTTTTTTTTTTTTTCAGTTTTTGGCTGGTGCCAGGTTTGAACCCACTACCTCCAGTATATGGGGCCGGTGTCCTACTCTTTTGAACCACAGGCACTACCCTGGGCTTATATTTTTTGATAATTATTAAGTTTGAGAACTTTTTGATATATCTGGTGGCCATCTGTATTTTTTTTTTAGGAAATACCATATACTAAGTATCTACTTAATTCATCTGCATGTTATTTAATCAGATTATTATCATTATTATTTTACTATTAAGCTAAAGAGATTATACATATTGGAATATTAACCCCCATCAATTACATGGTTATCAGATCTTTTTTTCCCACTCTATACTTTGCTTTTTTACTCCGTTGATTGTTTCCTTTGCTACATGGAAGCATTTTAGTTTGAGGTGGTTTCACATACTTATTTTTGGTTTTGTTGCATGTGTTTTTGGTGTCAAATTTAAGAAATTATTGCTAAGATTAATTCAATGAATCATTATCCTCTGTTTTTCTCTAGGAGTTGTGTAGTTTCAGGGATTATGATTAACTCTTTAATCCATTTGAGTTAATTTTTGCATGTGGTTTATCTTTGGGGGGTTTAATTTTTATCTTTTAATTTAATTTTTATTTAAAATTATAAGTGTATACATTTATGGGGTACAATGTGATAATTTGATATACTATACAGAATGCTTAAATCAAACTGATTAACACATATGGTTTATCTTACAGATTCAATTTTATTCTTTTGTGTGTGGACATCCAGTTGTCCTAACACCATTTTTGGACAGACTGTCCTTCCCTCCAGGTGTCTTCTTAAAGGCCTCGTTGGAAATTAGTTGAACATGTATGTTTGGGTTTAGTTCTGGGTTCTCTATCCTTTTCCATTGGTCTATATGACTGTTTTTATGCCAGTGCTATACTGTTCTTATTGTGTTTTAATTTAAGAATATTAGAAGGGTGCACATTTTTTGGTTGAATATTTTAATTTGTACATTTTAAGTAATAATTTTAAGTGTGCTCTTTACTATCTATCTATCTTTCCAGTTAGGTGTGAATTTACCCTACCCTTCATTCCCCCTCTCACCTATTTAATTTCTTTAGAGTTTAACTTCCATATATGTATACACATATTGAATGACTAATTCTGATTTAGTAGACAGTACATGTGGTGCTTTTCCATTCTTGTCATATTTCACTTAGGACAATGGTCTCAATTTCATCCAGTTTATTACAAAAGGTATTAGATTGCCATCTTTTTATGGCTGAATAATATTTCATGGTATACATATGCCATAATTAATTAATCCATTCAGGTATTGATGGACACTTGGGTTGCTTCCACATCTTTGCAATTGTGAATTTTGCTGCTATGAACATTCTAGTGCAAATGTCTTTTTTATAAAATATCCTTTTTCCTTTGGGTAAACACCCAGTAGTGGGATGAAACATTTTCCTTTTGATATTTTGTTTGACAGAGGATGACATACATCCACATTCATTTTGTAGATAAGACATAATGGATATAAAATTTTAGTTATACAGGTCCCAGAGACCTGGTGTACTATGTTGTGCCTACAGTTAACAGTACTGCATTGTACATTTAGAAATTGTTAAGATAGTAGATCTTATGTTGTACTCTGATCACATTAAACATATCTTTTTGGCTATAATTTGTGAAAAAAAAACAAAATATGAATTATTTCTTGCAGTTTCCCTTAAAGGATAAGAAATAAAATGTGCTACTTTGAAAACAAAAGAAAATAGCCTAATTTTGGAGGAGGATTGGGCAAAGCTATATTAAATGGGATTAATACTTAAATATTATAGTGTCTATTTGAGGATTAAGAAAGGACAACGAGAACATAATAATCCATTTAAGGAAACAGTAAAAATACATGTAAAATTTTGTTTTTCAACAATAGACTAATAGATAATTGATGTAGAAGAGAATTTTGAAAAATAGATAGAAATACACCCAGTGACTTAACATACGATAAAAGTGGCATTTATCTTTACTGAAAGATAATTTGGTAAGTGTTATTTGAAAAAAATAGCTAATCCTGTGGCTAAAATTTAAGTTACACTCTCACTTCATATAGAAAATGCCTAGTGTATTGAAAAGCTAACATATAAAGATGAAAACAAACATTGGTAGGCTAATGTTAAAGGATAAAGTAGAAGCATTTTATTAAGAAAAATGCAAATATTTAAGAAAAAGTAAGTAGAAAGAAGAGAGATGGGAAGGAAATGAATTTATTGATTCACGTAACTTCAAAGTCCAAGGGTAGGTTTGTCTTTTGTTAATGACTTACTCTAAAGACATAGTCTATTAATGCTTTCTTTATGTGGTCTTTATGTCGGTCTGGAAAAGCATTTTCTAGTGCCCTAGAAATGTATATTCATATTTTTCAATAGCTGAGAAAATGAATTATTTCTCTAATATATCTAGAAAAAGGTACTGTTTAGGCCATTTATCTGCTCTGGTTGAGTGATATCTCCATCCATAAACAAAAAAGAAAAAATAATATGACTTTGTGCTAGCAAAGCATCGATCATGACTTTCTTTAAGGGGGGTTACTAGCTACAGTGGTTATGGACAGTATTCTGATTGTTAACTGTTAAAATTTAAAAACATGTGCATTATTAACACGTTATATTCCTAAGGACATAGTCTATAGAAATGAAAAGAATATTATATGTGAACACATATTAGGAGTTTCTTAAAATATTTTTGTAGCAGAAACATGTTAAAGTAATCTAAATATTCATCGTTACAGAAAAATTTAAATAAACTACACTTACATACATAGATAAAAGTATATAGAGAAGGATGTTCTGTATGTACAGAGAACAAGTGTAAAGACACAGTTTAAGAGATAACATGTAACGTTCAGTATCCCAGATGGGAGATTTTGATTAAGTGAAGTGAAAGTTATATTTCTCTGCATGTATCTCTGGATTCTTTACTTTTTCTAATACTCATGTATTCCCCTATAGTTGAGGGAAACAAAAAACATACCTACCTAACATATAGAAAAAGTGAAAAAAATGATGTTGCTTTACTATTTCGCCATATAGAAACAACAGAGAAGAGTTAACATTTAGAAGAAAATTAATAGAGTATACCAACAAGAATATATGCATGAATCAATTAGCATCATGTTGTATATACAGAATCGCACCATTAGTTTTCACTTTATATAGTGAATCTTTTCCCATTTATGTATTCTTGAACACATGATAGAAATTAATAGATTATAATTTCTTACAACAATGAACTGGATTTAGGCAACCTTTTAAAATTTTATTTCTACATACAGACATCTCTTTTTACAAAAACTTGAAGATTTGTATCACTTGGTAAACTGGTCATATTTGTTCCCCAAGAAGTGGAGTGGACTAATTAAGAAATATTGAATAATTATCAGATGGATTGAATTTATGAAACAGAACCAAACTTTTGTGTAAATTGTTTCTGTAACCAATTCCTGCATGTATAAAACTTCAGCAAATCAGATATGGTAGACAGGATGTTCTGATCATAAATGTTCATGTCCTAATCCCTGAAACTTGTGGGTATGTTATTTTATTGGTAAATGAGACTTTAACTGGTGTCACTAACAATGTGGACCATAAAATAGGGGCACTACCTTAGATTATCTTGGAGAATCCAAACTAACCACAAGCTTCCTTACAAGTAGTGAACTTTTCTGGATTTAGAGACATGCCAGAAAAGTCAAAGAGAAAGTGTCAGAGAGAAATGAGCTGTTGCGGAGAGAGCCAGGAAGAAAACATGAGCAAAATGACAGCACTGTTTAGAAACAGAGATCAGCCTCTGGAAAGGGGATCTCAATCGTACAATCCTAAGGAACTGAACGTGGCCAATAACCTAAATGAGTTTGCATGTTCCCCAAAATTTCTAGGTAAGAGTTGGTCCTAGTTAATACCTTGTTTACCCAGAAGATAATATTGCTGTACTAGAACTTCTGACCCACAGAACTTTGAGGTAATAAATGGATGTTGCTTTAAGGTACTATATTTATGGTCATTTGTTACAACAGCAATCACAAATTAATCTGTCTGGGGAAATATCTCATTACATAAGGGTAATTATTTGTTTTAGAAAGTATACCTTAAAATTACATTGCTAAAATTAACTATAATTTTTAATGGGTTAGTATCATCTAAAATGAAAATTATTTAGGCTAACGTTATTTGCATTATAGTGTTTATAGCCTTGTAAACCTGGGTTCTTATATATTGGGAAATACTTGGGTTCCATTCCTGAGGGAAATGTTGGCCATGCTCATAGATATTTCATTAGCCCACTTCCAAACAGAGGAGCAGTAGATCTCAAGATGCCCCTGATTCTTCCCTTTGAGAAGAAATTCCTCCCTAAAGGAAATGTTAAAATCAATATAGCCCCAGATATCCCAGTATTTATTTCCTCCCTGATCCTGTTCACTGTAATATATCTGGAGTAAAACATATTTATAACTCTTATGTAGACAGTTTAAGTTATCTTGATAATTAGAAAGTTGCAAATATCATGCTGACAAGGGATAATTTTTGTTGATATTTATTACTTCAAAAAGCATTCAATTCATAAGTATTCATATAAAAAAACTTTCTTGGATGTCAGTAGCAAAGAGACTTGAATAATTATTTTGCTTTTCTTTGTAGACTCTAAATTACATAACATGGTGTTTCCCTCTTTGCTTTTGCTGTAATGATACTCACAACAATTGTATGTTCCAGATATACCACCTAAATAAGATAATAATGTACACACCATATGTAATAAAATCATTCTTAGTTGATATGTATTTGTTATGTAGTCTAACATTTCCTTTAACCTGATTTTATAATTTATTATTTTAATTTTTGTCCATACTTGGGAAAGCTGCCTTAAATAAACTGTCCCCAACTCCCAGATATATTTTTGAATATCATGGTATTTATGTACTAAGTGAATATCATTTTTTCCAATTCCTATGGATAGCATATGGCCAACTATATTCCACACAGAAATTGTATGACTTATAATTTTATTTTTTACTTCAGAACATTATGGGATTTATTGTCATATTTCAGTGATCTCTTATAACAGGCTGACCATGGTATGAAGTCTCCTAATGTTCAAGTTTCTATTAGTCTCTCTCTCTCTCTCTTTCTTGAGACAGATTAGAGTACTATGGTGTCATAGCTCACAGCAGCGTCAAACTCTTGTATTCAAGTGATCCTCCTGCCTCAGCCTCCCAATTAGCTAGGACTACAAGAGCCATCACACAATCAGGCTATTTTTAGTAAAGACAGGCTCTCCTTCTTGCTCGGGCTGGTCTCAAACTCCTAAACTGAAGCATGGGATTATAGGCATGAGCCTCTCTTAAGGATTCATACTTTGATACCTAATGCATTACCTTTTTAGCCACAGCTTTAAAATTTAGTCAAAAAGTACAATTAACTCATTCTTTTGAGTTTCTATTTCAGAACTGTGATAAATGGGGTTTAACAGTATGTTAAATCCCAAGATCCTCTTAAATACAGACTCAGCATCACAAGGTATAGCGTTGTATATGTTAATGCTTTTATGCACAAAATATAAATATATAATCAAGGGTAGCTCTGGCTGTAGGGAATATTATTCATTTACAGCTCAATACAAATTCTTGTTTTTGCCAAAACTTATGGGACAATGATCAAAATTCTCTTAAAGGGAAAAGCCAAGACTGTAACCATGTTGCTCGGTTTTATCTCAGTCATTCTGTTTTAACTTACATTCATGAGTGTGAATCTGACAAATATTGCAAGGCCAAAAATAATACATGAAGAAAAACTTCAAAGACCAATGAAAAAGGAAAAAAACTCCTAGATTTTTTTTTAAACCTAAGGTTTTGTGCCTTGAGCCTTTCTTTCAATTATTAAAGAGAGGCATCGTGTCCAGGATCAAAAATATCAGATGTTTTTACTCAAAAAATGATAGTGGGAAAAAATGTAGTACCAGAAGTCAAAGAGATATGCTTTGAAATATTGGCAGGGATATCCATTTATGAATAATGAAAGCAATGCCTCTGTAAGTCTATAGGTAAAATAATATGCCTAAGTTGCATCTGTCCATTAAATTGAATACCTTGGAAAAATCAACTCAATGTCACATAAAAATATTTTCATTGATACAGACATTATGTTTGTACTATATTTTCTGTATGGTACATAATTTATCATTATGTCTTTATGTTTGTGGTCAATATAATCTGCTTGAAGCATTGCTAGATCTAAGATTCTATGGGGTAGCTACACAGTTTTGTGAAAAATCAATACCACTGGCATTCAGGTCAAGTTGGAGCAGGGAGTTCATTCTTTGATCACTTTCTCTGTTCTAAATGCATAATAATGATTAATAAATTATTAAAAAGGAAAACTCAAAAGGCACTGCAAGGCTAAAATACAGGATAAAAACCTTTGTGTACCAGAAATAGAATAAAAATGTAAAGTAATGAACTGGGCTAAAGCTACAGGCTTACTGAACTCTAGGCCCAAAGGAAGGCAGTGTTGGCCAGGAGTTTAGCTACATGGTAAATAGTGCTCAAATCCCTTCATGTAAAACAGGACTCAGAACTATACTAACCATATGATGCCAGGAAGTGTGGTCTGGACCCTGACACCACAGCTTTTGAATGGAGACAAAATAAATAAGTAGATATGTGTAGATATATATAAAAAATGTAAATATATATATGCACACACATATAGCATGATGTATATTACTGGGTCTATAAATTCTGGAAAGCTTCAAAGACAGGGAGGTAAGTGGATAGACAAAGCCTACAAACAGAATCAAAGCAAATCGCTAGTGGCTTGTGTGTCTGGATCTGCCATACTGCTAATGTAACCACAGGACAGAAGATCTTAAACTTTATAGGGTTCCTTACTGTGGGACTGAAGGGTTGAGTGGAGGCAACTGAAATATTACTATGAAGTAGAAATTGACCCCAGAATGGTGAGAAGAAAGAACTAACCTCCTAATTTAAAAATTCCAGACCTATTAATAACAAAGCAAAGATAGACAAGAAAATCATATACTGAAATAAAAGCCTTGTTCTTTAAATAAATTTATAACATATTCTTACATAGATTTTAATTATGTAAATATATTCAAAGATAAATATGTGTGCATAAATTATAATTTTAAAAATAAGTAATTATTAAAGAAAAACAAAAATGAAAAAAGGAAAGGCTAATATGAAATAAGAAATCTTAAAAAGAATTAGTTATTAAAAATATATAAGAATAAAAAATATGTGGGAAAACTTCTAAAGTAAACACACTTGAATAACAGAACACAGAATAACAAGGCAGCATCGAGGAACTCGCACAGAAGGCAGTAGAAAGACAAAAATCTATTTGAATACAAATATGAGCTGCAGTTAAAATACTACTTGCTGGGATAGATTGTGAGACTTGGGTTTTAATGATAGTTGTTCCAGATGAAAAGAAGTAATATCAATAAAATAATATTTAACTAATAATAAGTAATATTTTTTCAGAATCAAGATAAAATATAAGTTCTTATTTTGAAAGTACACTAAAAATAATTATAAACATAAAAGAAAGTCCAATTCTGTTAACATTGTAGTGAAACAGAAAAGCATTAAATAAAAACAGAATCTTGAGAACAACAAAATAAAAATATTATTAATGGAACAATTATCAAACTGACACTAGACATCTCATCTATGACAATCCATACTAGAAAACTGTGTGGTCAGAGCTTTAGAATGTTGTTAAAATATAACCAGTAACTCAGACGTTTATCGCTAGCTATTAACTCAGTTAGTAGTGAGAACAAGTCAATACACATTCAGACAAAATTAAGAAATTTAATATTTGTGAACACTGGAATATTAATGAATACTTCTCCAGACCAAAAGACAGGTACTGAAATGACTTTTAAATGTTATCAGTAGAACAAAGTAAACCGAAAAAGTATGAGAAAAGTGAAAGGCATGACATAAGATAAATAATACATTCATAATTTAAAATGTAAATGAACTATATTAACAATGGTATTTAATTCTAACCATATCATTGCTTCAAAAATAAAAGAACAATCTAAGCCATTAAACAGAAATATTGACTCTTCCAGGTAAATGTTTCATGTATACATAACTAAGGCCCTTGTCATAATTAGGAGAAATATATAAATACTGAATATGTATAGACATTTTAAACTCAAAAATTACAAAAATTTGGAGCGTTTAAAGCTCCTAGAATCATTAAATCAAAGGTGCTTATCTGCAGCAGATCCTGAATAAGTGAGGGTCTCGTCACAGATGATATTTAAGACCAGGCACCTGCATTTCTTTTTGGGGGCTGGTTATTGAATAATAAGTAATCACACAAGATGACTCATGGCAGCACAAGGAAAAGATAGATAGTCATGAACTTCTAAAGGTGTTAAGAAACCAACAAGTTATCAAAGTTGAAGTAATTTCAGACAAAAGTTTCTGTTTGTAGTTAAGCTATTAATTGTACCAAACATTCCTAAGCTTACCCTGAGGAATTAGTAAGAAATGAACACAAAAATATGCTGTGGTTTTGATAAAATAGCAGGGCAGAGGGAATACAA
This sequence comes from Galago senegalensis, assembly GCA_963575145.1. Classification (NCBI taxonomy): domain Eukaryota; kingdom Metazoa; phylum Chordata; class Mammalia; order Primates; family Galagidae; genus Galago; species Galago senegalensis. Next base: position 87,550 of record CAUYTI010163049.1, read on the forward strand.
ATCAAAGAACCAACACAAGATAACAGGGTCTGCTAACTCCCCGACATTTACTCTAAAGCTGAAATACTAAAGGGTGACCACGCAGAGCAATGTGAACCAAAAGTAAAATATCCCTTGTATGAAATTGCAAACTAAGTTAGGGTCACCCTGGTGGTTCTGATTGATAAAATGCCAGGGAAAGGAAATTAAAATGTTCTCTGAAAAAATGTAACATCATTTTAGGTTCTAAATTTTCCCTCCGTTTAAAAAATACAACATGGAGTACATAGGTAAGAATTATCAGATGCACAGTCAACCTTCCACATCTGCATATTCCATGTCTGTGTATTCAAACAATTGTGAATCAAAAATATTTGAGGGGGTGCAGGGGCTCACACCTGTAATCCCAGCACTCTGGAGGCCAAAGCAGTGGATTGCATGTGCTCACAGGTTCGAGACCAGCTTGAGCAAGAGCGAGAACCCGTCTCTAAAAATAGTCAGGCATTGTGGCTGATGCCTGTAGTCCCAGCTACTTGGGAGGCTGAGGCAAGAGAATCATTTAAGCCCAAGGTTTGAGGCAGTTAATCCATTCCTGGGTTGGTGAGCATTTAAGCTATCTCCACATTTTTGCGAAGTGTAAATTGAGCTGCAATAAACAGTCTAGTGCAAGTGTCCTTACAATAAAAGGATTTTATTTTTCTTCTGGGTAGCTGCCCGGTAATGGGATTGCAGAATCAAATGGGAGGTCTAGTTTGAGTTCCTTGAGGATTCTCCATACATCCTTCCAAATATGTTGTATTAGTTTGCAGTCCCAAACTAATACAGTGTAAAAGTGTTCCCCTCTTTCCACACTAGCATTTGTGATGTGGGCCATTCTCACTGGAGTTAGATGATATCTCAGGGTGGTTTTGATTTGCATCTTTCTAATAATTTGGAATGATGAGCATTTTTTTCATATGTTTGATAGCCATTCATCTGTCTTCTTTAGAGAAAGCTCTATTCAGATCTCTTACCCAGTGATCTAAGGGACAAGCTGTGATATATGTATACCATGGAATACTATTCAGCCATTAAAAAATGTGGAGACTTTACATAGTTAGTATTAACCTAGATGGAAGTGGAACACATTATTCTCAGTAAAGCTTCACAAGAATGGAGAAGCAAGAATCCTATGTACTCAATTCTGATATGAGGGCAAATAATGATCTAGTACATGGTGGGAGGTGGGGGAAGGAGAGATATAAGAGGGACGGTGGAACGGGGGTGGGGTCGTGGTGTGTGACACACCTTTTGGGGGCAGACACAATTATAAGAGGGACTTTACCTAACAAATGGAATCAATGTAGTTTCTTTGTACCCTCGATGAATCCCCAACAATAAAAAAAAAAAGAGAGAGAAGGAGAGAAAAAAAATGAGTTTGAGACCGTTATGAGCTATAATGCTATGGCACTCTACCAAAGGCGGCAAGGGAGACAGAGAAAGGAAAGGAAAGGAAAGGAAAGAAAAGGAAAGGAAAGGAAAGGAAAGGAAAGGAAAGGAAAGGAAAGGAAAGGAAAAAGGAAAGGAAAGGAAAGGAAAGGAAGAGAAGGAAGGAAGGAAGAAAGGAAGGAAGGAAGGAGAAAGAAAGAAAAATTGGGGAAAAAATAAAAAATAACAGGTGTAAAAGATGTAGTATAACAACTATTTACATAGCATTCATATTGTATTAGGTAAGTAATCTAGAGATGATTTAAGAGTTACTAGAGGATCTGGATAAGTTATATGAAATACTACACTATGTGGTATGTAAGGGATTTGAACCCCTGTAAAGGTAGGTATCCATGGAGGTCCTAGAACCAATCCTTCTTGGCTACCAAGGGACAACTGCATAAGGTAACAAAATTAATAGTGAAAACAATGGACTCACAAGGACCCTCATATTTTAATTTTCAAATATATACTACAAAATAACTGTAGCATGTATAAGAAAACAAAAGATAGGTCAAAATGGTCAGAAGGAATTGAAAGTGTGAAACGTGGCAGATTGGAAAGGAAACAAATTAAAAATCACAAACGACAAAAGTTAAGAACTTGGATGACTTTGACACAGGATTTAGGATACATCAGAAGAGAGAATTAGTGAATTGAGACATAGGTCAGAAGATTATTATCCAACTGGACAAAAACGTATCATGTACAATGACAGCTGTAAAGAATAAAATGAGAAATTGTAACACAAAATTTCCAAAGGGAGAAGAGATAGAGAAAAAAGCAGAAGGAACATTGGAAGATGCAGCAGCTTAAATATTTTCAAAAGAAATGATGTATCAGAATCCTGACAAACTGTTTAAATGATAAATTAAAATAAAGACCTATACCAAGACACATCAGAGATAAACTAAAGAAAAGTAAACATAAAAGGAAAATCCAAACTAGAGGGGGAAGAGGGGAGACCAGTTATCGTTCTCTTATAGACGTGTCAGTCACACAATAGAAGACCGATCTGGGCAAGTCACAAGGCAGAAACGGACAGAAGGAGATCTTCGTTCTGATAGGAGAAAATGCCTGCTTTGTGGAAGACTACATTGGGCAAATACATCATTTGAGAATTACATTAAATTCAGGCTGACAAAAACGAAGAGTGTGAGACCAAAAGATGCATGTTAAAGAAATTCTAAAGAATGTATTTTAGTCAGGAAGGTTAATTTCCTGATTAAGTCCGTAATGGAAAATTAGAGGAAATGACAAACTTAATAGAAACAAAAAGGTACTATATATGGGAGTCATTTTCTAAATTATGTAAATAAAAAGTGGTTTGTAAGTTTTCTGCCATGGACATAAATGTGTTTGTGTGTGTTTGCAAATACATATATACGGTGAAAAGAATAGTATATAAACTGAGAGGTTAAAATGGAGCTAAAGTGTTGAAGGTTCCTGTCTGTTGAGAAGACCAAATCTTTATTATTTTTAGCGAATATGCATTCTGTAATTTGGAAGGTAAGCATTGCAAAAACAGTCACAATAATAAACTATGTATGCTATGAACTGCCTATTTTCTGACGCATTGCCAAAATAGTTATAATAAACTATGTCTGTTTTGAAGACAAATGTGGATTGATGAAGTACAGAACCTGACTACAAGAAGAATAAGGAGAAAATAAGAGTCAAGTACAAAGCACAAAATCATATGTTGGATTTAAACCCGACTCTATGAATATTAAAGTAAATGTAAGTAGAACAACTTTTCTCAACTATTTCCTATATAAAGGAGTTAAAGTATAAGTATACATGAATGAAAATTAAAGAATGAAAATTAAAAAATTGAAAAAGATGCAACATGCAAAAGACATTTTGTGTGAAGAATTTAAATTACGTATACACAAGTGTGTATGTATGTATGTGTATATACAGAGAAAGGTACATAATCTCTTCATACATACATATATATCACATCCAATAAAAAGACACACATAGGCATATGTGTGAGCGTGCATGCACATACACACACACACACACAGAAAAAATGTGTACAAAGTTCCCAGGGGAAGTTACCCTATGAACCTTTCTTTGTATTAGTTACTTTTAGTCATTTCATAGGCCTTAATTTGCTATCCCAAATTATATCTGTTTTTATAAATATGAGGCAAATATTTAATTGCAATACATCCTTTCTTATTAAGGTAAATAACAGCTAACTGCTATATGATGTTAATTCCATAGGATGGAAAGCATGTAATGAAATAAGACTTTCAAATCATATGAGTATACAAACGCGATGCTTCATGGTCATTCTCAACAGCATTACAGTCAGTGGCTAATGACATGCATATCCTGGAGAGACAGTGTGTTTTATTTGATCCGGTAGCTTAGGAACTGACAAAATAGTACATATTGAGACTTTTGATTGCTGATCACATTCTTGTTACATATTGGCTACTTAAGGAGAAGCTTACTTATTTCTTCAAGGAGAGTAATTGGAAGTAAATGAGTTCTCAGAGTTTATCAATTGAAGTAGCATAAATCATCCTGGTCTGTGTACTCGACACAATGCCTGTGGGTGGTAGTGTGGAGGTGCAAGTGGACGGAGCCATTTCACAATCCCAGTCAAACACATCATGGTGTGATGACAGCTAATGTGAAAAATATGATCTGATTATTGAGATTAGAATCTTCATTATTTTTGCAAATTAGGTTTTTATTTTTATATAATCATTTGTAAATGATAACCCTTATCTAATTAAAATGTAACTAAGGTTCTTATTGCTTAAAATACATGAGATGCTATGATTTAAAGGGTATGAGAAACCAGGATTTTCAGCCAGTTTTTCCTAGGATTGCTGAGGAATCCACATCTCCCAAGTAAGTATAGGGTTCCTGGAAGCAGTTCAAATCTTGCACTTCAGAAGGCTGCATGTTGATCAGTTTAACTATCACACTCAACTTGGTGCCCATAGCACAGCGCTTACAGTGTCAGTCACATACACTGAGGCTGGCAGGTTCGAACCCAGCCCAGGCTTGCTAAACAACAACAATGGCAATAAAAAATAGCCGGGCTTTGTGCTGGGTGCCTATAGTTCCAGGTTCTTGGGAGGCTGAGGCAAGAGAATGGCATAAGCCCAAGAGTTTGAGATTGCTGTGAGCTGTAACACCATAGTACTCTACTGAGAGCAACATAGTGAGACTCTGTTGCAAAAAAAAAAAAAAAAAAAAAGAATATCACATTTATGATGATTATGTAATTAATCATACTCATTTTTTAAAATATAGATTTCCCTGATTGGGTCATATCTTTTTCTAAATTACTTTTATCTTTGTGTGTGTGGGTTATGCATATTTGTTGAAATGGATTCTCATTGTATAAAATAGAGTATAAATAGACCAAAAAATAGGAAAAAATTTCAATTTAGAGAGTAGGTTTTTATTTTTATTTTGTTTTAATTGAGCTTCAGCATTCATGCGAATCCTTGAAGTTATTACATTTATGTTCCATTTTTTAAAAATAGTTTCTATAGCTTATAAAATTATGGAATTTTAATCTCCAAATATTAAGACTCTTAACTTTATAATCACCCTACTCTCCCACAGGACCCTACCTTTTCATAGTTTAATGGATCATTTTTATGTAAAATATCTATACTTTGAGAATTTGCCCATTTTCTGACTGCATATTTACATTTTCTTGAATAATAGCAACGTCAACATTCTGACAATTACCTATTTTGTCTATAACTCCATTTGTGTTCAATTCAAATTTCCCTTCAAGCATTATATACTTCTGTTCTTTTGCTGAGCTTCCATCTTTGTTGACCAAATATCTGTCTCCATTACCCATTTTTTGCAAATGTCATGTGACTCTATCACTGAAACATAAGAATCAACACAATTACATGCTTTGCTCTCTGAACTTGAACTGAATAACTGATACGTAGTGATCAATTATGAACCAACTTTGAAAGAGTGATGTGATTGGTTACTGATTATGATCATATCTTTTACTTATGTAGTGATTTATGGACTGTAGAGATAGCAATGACATTCTTACTTCCAGCAATGACTTACAGTTAATTTATTAAATATACAATGTGGTAAATATACAATGAGATCTAAACCATGTTATATGAGACCTGTGTTATTTAACTAACTCTGGTAACTGAAATTCATGTATATAAGAAACATGGAAAGCAAGGACTGCCTGTATTCCAAATCCAGTGAAAATATTCTTCAAAAATGAAGGTGAGGCTTGGTGTGGGGCTCATGCCTATAGTGACAGTCCTTCGGAAGGCTGAGTCAGGATGACCCCTGAACCCCATGAGTTCTGAGCTTCAGTGAGCTACGGTCACACCAATGTACATCAGGGTGACATAGTGAGACCCTGTCCCTAAAATACACACACACACACACACACACACACATATATATATATACTTGGCATATACTTATTTTCAGAAGAACAATAGTGGGAGAATCTGTAACCACCAGATCTGAACTCTATAGAAATATGGAGGGACTTTTATAGGCTAAAGGCAAATGATAACAGCCTAAAGGCTCAGTGAGAGGTTTAGCAGTGGAGGTGGGGGGACAGTCTGCAAGGAGAGGAGGCCAGACCAGGAATTAAGGAAAGGCTTTATTAGAAAAGAGCAGAGTGGAGTCTGACAAGAAGACAGATCACTTTCACACAATTCAGAGTTTTTTATTATCCCTTATCAGTAGGATGGAATGTAGGAGTAGAGATCCCAGAGGGGTTATCCCTTCTGAAAAGGAATTAATTTTTGCACCCAGGTCAAATCTAGGAGTTACTCCCTTACTTGGCTGAAGCCAGGCCAGAGTTAAAGTTATTGTTCTGCTGTTTCCCAGAGATATTGGCCTTGAAGCATTCCAGGGGATGGGCAGGGGTTTGCTGTGATCATACAGTCTCACTTCTGGCCTTGTCCTATCCATCAGCTGTCTCCCACAACGAGTGCATTCCTGTCAGGGTCCTGAGAATTCCTTTCCCACGTTCAGAAACACACATGCAAAGGAAAGAAAGAGTAACCACTGGCAAGAATCTCTACTAGCTGAGTAACATTGAAAGAATACATAAATCTTTTTTCTTTTAATTTATCTACAATTCATTTGAGAGTTTAATGAAAAAAAAACTATTGTGCATTTTATAACATTGGTAGATATTTTAATATATGAAGGCAATGTTACCAAAATGTTATGCTATACAGTAAATTTAACTCTTCAATGTTCTTACATTTTTATGCAAAGTATGATACCACCTAGAATTAGATTCTGATAAGAGAAGAAGTATCATAATCCCTGTATGAATAATTAAAATAGCAGAGATAGTTAGAAACATCCATAGAAAATTACTAAAACTTTTTATTAAACCAAAATGTGAGGAACACAGAAATAGCAATAAGATGAAAAAATTGGCTCAGTGCCTATAGCTCAAGCAGCTAAGGCTCCAGCCACATACACCAGAACAGACAGGTTTGAATCCAGCCCGGGCCTGCAAAACAACAGTGACAACTACAACCAAAAAATAGCCAGGTGTTGTGGTGGGCACCTGTGGTCCCAGCTACTTGGGAGGCTGAGGCAGGAGAATCCCTTAATCCCAGGAGTTGGAGGTTGCTGTGAGCTGTGATGCCACAGCACTCTACCCAGAGGGACAGCTTGAAGCTCTGTCTTGAAAAAAAAAATGAGAAAATTGAACAATGGACACATCATATCAAATCCTATCAGTAATCCCACTAAATGTATAAATCAATTGACCAAATATTTCTATTAAATGTATATACTATCACACTAAATAAAAGAGGCAATCTTGGCTGCATGCTGCCTTTTGAAATATAAAGACAGAAATAAGCTGAAAGAAAAAGGATGGAAAATACTATACCACTCAAAAAGTAAAAATAAAAGGACTCTTATATGTAATAATATCAACATAAACTTTAGAATAAGGAGTATTATTGTAAGTAGAGATAGTTAATAATAAAGGTCAGTTGATAGAAAGTTGTAATAATCATACATGTGTATGTATCTAATTAAAGAGGTTCAGCATTATTTAAAAAGGAATTGCAAAAAGTAATGGGAGAAATAGGCAAATCTAGGAAGATAGCTGGGGATTTTAACATATATTACACTTAGGAGTTTGATGATGCTACTTCTTCTCTTAAAGCTAGTACTTTGGTCTGTCAAAAAGGCATAATACTATATTTATTTTAAAAATGAGGCTCAGATGAAATAGTATATGTGATTTGTTTCGCATTGCATTATGGAACATATAATAGGACATCTGTAAAGAGTAGATGTTAATGGTTCTTGAAATTTAGAACAGTCCAAGACATAAGTAAGAAATGTCCATTCTAAAGTCTTGGCATCCTAAGTATGAAAAGAAATTTCTTTAGCATTGCTATATTTTCTTGCTTCTTTTGATTACAAAAATCTTCCATTTTTGTCAGTCACCCTTCTAACTCAATACTTTGAACTTTGGATTCTGGTCCTTACAGTTTACAGAAATTGATCTCTCAAAGGTTGTATAGTCTCCCCCCTAGACAAAATGGATGCATTTCTTAGAGTTCGTTCTCTTTGATGGGTTGTGCGCACTGGAGACCATGAGCACCCTTTCATCTTTGGAAATGCTGTCCTCATTCTGGCTCCGTCTCCGGCAACTCCTTGAAACGCTCCCGTGTCTTTGATTTATTCTTCTTTCCACTGCTTTACTCATCCTCTTCTTTTCTCACATTAGGATGATGTCTCTCCAGCATCTGATCATTTTGTGTGACATCTTCTTTCAAAACATACTCTCATGGAATTTATTCGTTCTCATTATGGACATGACCATTTCCCGGCTGATGATTGTAATCTATAATGGCAGCCCCAAAATATAAAGTTATTGATTCATCTAAAATTTAAAATAATAAATTATTGGCACTATGATTCACTGTGGAAGAAATTGTCCTTTCTCTTTATGTGTATTAAACAAATTTGAATATCAGGTTAATTTTTCTTTCACAATTTATTTGAAATTTGTCAGTGCTGATTCTATTACTGCCATCTTATCCCATGTTTCTATATAATGACAGTAATTCCTTTTATGAATTCTAATTCATTCTCCTCTTCTTCCAATCTGTCTTGAAACCTATACCCCATCAGTCTTCCTGTGTACCTATGTCCTAACCTCCCTTAACAAATTTCAGCAGCCACCCTGTGAGTGTTTATCCACACTACCATCCCTGTTCTCAGGCCTCATATTCTGACACAGTCCATTATTTCAACCCGTTTTCTCTGCCACTCATTTCACATACAAATTTCCACTGTTATTCTTGGGAGTTTATGCTTCTTATTTTTCCAATCTTGGGATTCTTCATCCTCTTCGCCCCACACTGGAAAATCCTTGCTCACTCTCTCAACCTGAGGTATAAATGCTTTTCATTTCCTTACGTCTACCTGCTATGCCACTTAACAGACTACTGTTCTTACATTCTCTGAGTAAAACTCACTTTCCTACACTCAAGAAGGTTATGCAAATCTATTTGGGCTTTGCTAGTTGGCTCCCTATTTGTTTCTGCCGCGGGAGGCGCCAAAGGGAGGCCTGGAAATTCGGAAGAGGGAGGGAAGAAAAGGGTTTAGGCTCCTGAGGATTTGCGGCCGGTTTCAAGCTTGTTTTTTGTTCTTCTCAGCATCACCGTGGTAGTGCATCTTGACTTGACTTTCTTAATGGCTGCTGATTTCAGTGTCCCGAGTTTTCAACACCCAGATCCAGGCTCACTGGTTCAGACCTTATAGCCAGCACCATCTTTCCGAAAGTCCTTCAAGTGTGAGTTCCGGATCTTGTAGGCTCTTCCTCTGAGGTCCTGAGGCGTCTGCTCCTGGGGGTACCATGTCTCCTTCCTGTAAGTCAGCGTGCAGAGCCCCTCCTCTGCACTTTCAGACTGGCATGATTCCAGCCTAGTCCCCCCTTAGCTCAGTCTGCGGAGTTAATTGCTCCCTGAAGTTACTACCACTATGATACTTTAACGTTCCTCTGTTATAACAGCTGTCCAATAATGCTAATCATTCTTTTTACTAAAATATACCTGTCAAAATAACTGGAGTGCTATCTGTCTCCCTACGGGATCCTGTTTAAACTGACCTGTCTTCTAAAGCCATCTCTCCTTCCTGTAGGCACTATTATGTCATCTTTTAATTTAAGGTATTTACTTAACATTTGGTTTCTCTCAGAATAGACTGAGTTTCTTGAAGGCAAGATTATTTTCTTTCTTTCTTTTTTTTCTTTCCTTTTCTTTTTTCTTTTTCTTTTCTTTTTTTTTTTTTTTTTTTTTGTACTTTCAGAACACAGAGCACATCCTGATGCAAAATATATATTGGTTAAACAGACAGAGGAATGAATGACAGCGTTAAATTATCCCAGCTCTCTAGTCTGTCATGTGGTGATGAAGCATTTTGGAAGCCTGGCTTTGTAAACTACATGTCAGAGCAAGCCAGGAAGCTGTCTAACTGGAGGCAGTGAGGAGCGCGGGCTCCCTAATCAATGACTCACAACTTACCCGGGTTTTCATCACTGTCGAGGGAAGGACAAAGACATCCCTTTCTCTTCTGTCCTTCTGAGTGAGGGTGTTACATGCAGTCTTCTGAGGAAGATGTTTTACATCACACTTTTTCCTGGAAAACCTCTGTGTCTAATGCATGTTTCCAAATTCTCTCCTGTGATTAAAAACATCAAGATGAAGGTCTATGTACTATTTAAATAATAGACATTATGCTCAATTGGTATTTTTAATAAACATTAATCAAGTAATTAAAAAAAAGTTAGTCTACATCATTGTAATTAATATTTTCTCAATAGTCATTTTTATTTCCAATGATTGATTATTGAATAGAACACTCATCAATTCAGTAGGCTTATCTTAGACTATTGATTCAGCATTTATTTTAAGCACAATCTGAGTTATCATAAATTTTGTTTTCTGAGAAGAAATCTATGAAATTTTCATATTTGTCTAAAATTTGCTTGAAATCACTTTTGAATTACCATAAAACAAATAATATAGCATTCCTCTTTGTACCACACAGACTCCCTAAATATAGTATTCCTGTGCCAGTTTCACAGAGCAAATGTAAACCGTTTAAAGAGTTAGTATAGAATTATGAGGAAAAGGAAAAGCATGGATTTTTAAAGTTGTTATTTGAATGGGATCAGTTTACACTTTTCTAGGCGCTTGTTTTTTTTTTTTTTTTTTTTTGGCAGTTTTTGGCCGAGGCTGGGTTTGAACCCGCCATCTCTGGCATATGGGTCCAGCACCCTACTTCTTTGAACCACAGGTGCAGCCTTTTTTCTAGGTATTTTAATCCAAAGAGGACACCAGGAGATACGTATGGCACACTCCTAGCACAGTTGTTTTTTATGTGAATCACTATGTTATCTACTCCTAGTTTTCTGTTTTGAAGCTGGCTCTTTTTGTCTCTTTTTCTTGATCTATGTGCATAACCAACCCAAAATAATATATCAATCTCTTATATTTACTTTGTTTAATATTTACCTTGGATATTAAACAAAAATAGAAGGCACCATCTCAGTATGTAGAAATACATTTCCTTACAAGTGGTTAGTTCTAAAAAGCTTTTCTCATATGATATGGAAAACTGAGTGTACATTCTCTACATTTGATGATACACTGATTAATACCTTTTCCCTTACAAAGCATGACAGTTTATACAATTTGTCTTCTGCTTTGAATGGGTACAACACCAACTTTCTTTCTTTTTTTTTTTTTTTGGAGAGTGAGTCTCAAGTTGTCACCCTGGGTAGAGTGCCATGGTGTCACACAGCTCACAGCAACCTACAGCTCTTGAGCTTAAGTAATTCTCTTGCCTCAGCCTCCCAAGTAGCTGGGACTACAGGTGCCACCACAACACCCAGCTATTTTTTGGTTGTAGTTGTCACTGTTATTTGGTGGGCCCAGGCTGGATTCAGCTCTGGTGTATGTGGCTGGCACCTTAGCCACCTCAGGTACAGGCACTGAGGCACAACACCAACTTTCTAGGATGAAAGTCTCAATCACTGTAATGGACAATAAGAGTTCATATTTCTTTCTTCTAGAAGCAATTGACTACAGTTATATATAATCTTCACTCTCTGTTCCATGGCTGTGATCTCATTCTTTTGAAAACCAGGCTTCATACAGTAGGATTCAGGAAGGTCAACAATTAAACACCTTGAGCTCATCCAGCAGTCCACAGGGTCGTGACTTGACTAAATGATAAGGCATAAAACACACATTAAGAGTCTAGAGAGGAAGAGAGTATAAAAAGGAAAGACACAAATTGCAACATCTGTAAAAATCAATGGGACTGTTTTAAAAAATCAGTATTAGGTGCATGGTGGCTAGGAAAATAACATTCTTCCCCAGGGGTTGGTAAGTGGAGCATAATGAGTACAACCTTTATAGCCAGCAATTAGTCTGCCAAGCAATCCCTTCAGCAGAAAATGGAATTACCAACAAGATCCATCCTGATCAAGAAACCATATATACTATTAATGAGCAGCCTTTATCTTTTCTTTTTTATTGCCTTTACAAATCCAAGGGCAGTCCAGGTTGAACTGCATGAAGAAAGTGTTGCCTCTATTTGCAATAAAGGAGAGAAGTCAGTTAGTTGTGGATGCATTGCTAAACTGTTCTAATAGCTCTTTAGTTCTTTTTTCTTATATATTCAATTATTGAAAAATACTTTGAAAATTTAGAATTAAAATATATTTCCGAATCTGAGTTAAGTTGCTATGATGTCATTATGTGAAATTCATTTCTAAGCCAATTCTTTCCCCTTTAAGAACAGTGACAGCGAAAGACAATTGGAAGAGGAAAAAAATGTGCCTCCCATTGTGTACTTCTTTTCTTTCTAGGATTCCTTTATATTACTGACAACAGTAGTCACCCCACCCCAAGAAAAATAGGCTGGGAAAGGGAAAGAAAATGTTTTCACATTGCAACATTAATAGTAAGACATAGTGATACTATAATTCTTCAGTTTTGTATGTTTTTTATGTATTGTTGACGTTTTCTAGTATGTTAACCCTTGTCTTATATATCTGGAAAAAAATAAATTCACCCACTTACCTGTTCAAATTTTTGCTTGAATCCTATTCCTGGCCTAGGCAGAGAGATGTGCTTGCATATATATTCAGCACCCTAGTACACTATGCTTCAACTTTAACCCTTTATCTCTCGACTTTGAATTGTTCAAGGTCAGATTAATAGTCCATTTGTCTTTGTATCCCCCTGCTAACACAGTGGCTGGTTCATAGTGTGTACTTAATAAGATGCACTGAATGGTTTCATATGTTAATACACTGATTAACAAGATTTTGCATAATATTACTTCATCATTTGTATTTTCGATAGAGACTAACAGATTTTCAGTATGACGAAAACTTCCCAAGCGTCCCTGAAATCTTAGGTTTTCCATATACTCACTCTATTTTGCAATAGTTCTTCCTATAAACCCTGATGACTTGTAACACTCCATCATTGCCATACTATTGCAGGACCACTAGACTGAATTTGTTCTTTGTTACCTTTCTGCAGGACATAGAAGTCTAGTGCTTCTGCCATACTCACCTCTGTGTCAAAACATCGCTCCAGGCTTGCCACCTGTGGCTAAAGCGGCTAAGGCGCCAGCCACATACACCTGAGCTGGCAGGTTCAAATCCAGCCTGGCCCACCAAACAACAATGATGGCTGCAACCCCAAAATATAGCCAGGCGTTGTGGTGGGCACCTGTAGTCCCAGCTACTTGGGAGGCTGAGGCAAGCGAATCACTTGAGGCCAGGAGTTGGAGGTTGCTATGAGCTGTGATGCCATGGAACTCTACCCAGGGTGACAGCTTGAGGCTCTGTCCCAGAAAAAACAAAGCAAAACATCACTCCATCTGACACTCTAACCTGGATCTTTACAGTGTTCCCATCTCATGTCTGGGCTTCTGCTCTTTACACTCTGTGGTCTCCTACTCCAGTAACCTATAAGTAAAGTTAGTCTTTCTTTACTGTCATTCATTCTCTCCCTAGAGCTCTATTAATGAAATGGTAAATGGTAATTTCATTTTTACTGCTCATAGGCAGGCTCCTGTCTTCTCTTTTATGATATTTCTCACACGGGAAAATATACTATTTCTCCTAGTAATTACTATCTGTAGCTTTTGAAAGTAAGTGACTGATGTTTGCAATATTTTGTGGAGATCAGGGCTTGCTTGGAATATCAAATCTTTGCAGTCAGTTTGTCTGATTACTGCCCCTAACCTAGAGTAGGCAAGTCTAATGACCAGTCCAGCCACTCTCTTCTCCCATCCCAAGACCCAGGACACTTCAATCAGCAGAGGCTGAGAATCATTCAGGTAAAGACACCATATCAAAAGTGGAAGAAAACTCTGTTAGAAAGTAAATCAAGATTTTATTTGGGGGGAAGGTGGTTCTTGCTTTGACAAGTCCCTAACATATACAAAAGTCTATTGTATTTAACACAAAATAGCAAGCCTGTAATTGTAGTACATGATTTAACAATGTCTGTGCCTTCTTTCTTAGCTCCAACACACTGATTGGTAGAAATAACCTTGCCTCACCACAGCATTTTTAGATTCTAGTAACTCTTCCATTATTGGGATTGAAGATGGGATATCAAATTAACAAAAACCAAGAAAAGAGACAATATTTAATATACCTGTATAACATCATAAAAGCTTCAGCTAAGTGTTGGAATTCCTTTAGGAAAATTAATCCCTCATTCTTAGCACTTCCACATTCTTAATTATTTCCTCAGCCAAGTGATTTGGTCCAACCCTCCTCCTTGACCCATATTTTTCAAAATATTCACCCTAGCAAACCGAATAAATCCTCATGTAGAAGTTCCTGGTTGTACAAACGATAATTAATGTATTTTTCCTGGAACTCTTGGTCATGATATTCTAAACAGGTGTCCTCAAACTATGACTATGACTAGGACATTTATCCAGTCCACCGGGTGTTTTTGCTGCTACTGCCTATGCTGCATAGCAGCCGACTTGTCCCAGGGCCTATAGTCCGGCCCTCCAATGGTCTGAGGGACAGTGAACTGGCCCCCTGTTTAAAAAGTTTGAGGACCCCTATATGGGGTCATCATAAGAATAATCTAGCTGCTATTGCAATAGCTTTGTGAAAGCAATTGCTTTCTTGTCATTGTTACTTTTGATTATATTACCCCTCTTGAGTATTGTAAACTTGCTTGGGATAAAGAATAAAATTCGTTTTGTTTGTCATTATGTTGTTGCATATATCATACTTTCTCACTATGCTCAATAGCTTAAATTGAATGAGCAAATAAATACATTATGTTGTTCTAATGCTATTTAGATATTTCTAATCAGATATTGTTTGAAGAAAGATCATGAAAATCTGGAGTCTAGTACATCTCAAGCCAGTTGCTTAGTCTTTGCTATGCTACTCCAATATGAGAAAATTGAATAACAGAATAAAAGCTGTCTTCAAAATAATTGAATTTCTATTTTTGAAACTAAATTGATTGATCAAATGTTCAATTATCAGATACATGAACGGCTCAGAATGTTGATGGCAGATAATGAACTGATTTAATTACAAATAATTAGGAAGTTCATAAAAATGTTCATGCACTGGCAGCTTCTCTATAAAGGATAGGAAACATGAGCAGCCAAACACACCTATAGCAGTAATTGATTACTGTCAAAAAACATTGCACCCATTAATTGAGGTGCGGATGATAGAAATTATTTAGTAGGAAATAGAGAATGACCACAGAGGAAAAGATTTTCAATATTTAAGGTAATATCACAATGAAAAATATTTCTTTTACCTCTAAAATTGTAACGAGCTACAGAACAGTTGCCTCAACGTTCCATCTGTCCTCTGTCATTTTTAATCTGATCTGACAATTAAACAGTAAAACTAAAAACAAGCAAAAATAAAAACCCAGAGAGATGTCAGTGGCTAACAAGCACATGAGAATATATTTCACAATATTAGCCACCAAAAAAGGCATATCAAAAAATTATATTGACGTTTTATATTTTGACATAAATGTACTGACATAAATCTTTTGAGAAGCATTGTTTTATTTAGACAATCTTCAAAATAACACTGTCGTGATTCAAAGTGTACAAAAGCAATTCATGTAGCCAAAATATTTGTACCCCATAATAATCTGAAATTAAAAAAAATAAAAATAAAACCATTAATTAGCATAAACACCACTGTTAATATTCGAGGGGCATTTACCAGAAGCTACATCACTCTTCCTATAATATTAATCATTCATGATGTGAAAACCTGTGCCTTTATGTATATGTGTACGTGTGTATTATATATGTGTCACATACATAATATGCGTTACAAATATACATTTCTTTTACTGTTACCTTTTTAAGACTTTTTTGTTTATTTAAAGAGATCAGGTAATATTAAATAGTCTTTCCAAAACCAAAATATTTTAGCTGCCACTTTTATAAATTCTTAAGCCAGCCGGAGTTTCCTCCCCCATGTTACTTATAGGTGACTTAAATCTGCATTCCAGTTATAGTTGAAACCCAGAATTCCTCCCACTTTCTGTAAACTCCTTGGCTATACATTTCTCCTAGTCACCTCACACATACTTAATTTTTCATGAGTCTCTTCTCACATCTCTTTCTCTCCATTTGGGTCTGTTAGGCGTAGGGGAAAGAATTTCCTTTTCTCCAAAATGTTGTATATTTCATTTGTATATTATCACTTTTTTCCCCTAAAGATTTTAATAATGATAAAGGTAGAATAACATAAAACACATTTCATGCCATTATATATAAAATTCAGAATATCATATAGAAAAAAAAAACACTACAATTTAATTTTATCATTAGGATCAAAGGTTATATGTTAACATTTCCTATGCCGCATCTCGCTCTAAGCAATTCTCAGTGGTCATTTCCTCTTTGAGGGACAGCACCCTTTACCTGGCTTGGACTGTTCTCTGAGACCTATGTCTGCCTTTGCTGATTTCTCTGTATTATTTATAGGTTGCTTTGATTTTTCTTCACCCAATGTTTAAGGAAAAAAATGAATTCCTTTTTTCAAAGTGTAGAGAAATTGGTTTTTAACTTCTAGCCAATCTTATCTATACTCTAAAAGTTATGATCCCAGAACCTGTACTTTTTAATGATATGTGATCTTAAGCAACTTATTTTTTTATTCCTGTCTTTAAATATTTTTGTTAGTAAAGTGTCAGCTCATAACAAGTGCTGTGTGTTAGTTATTGTTATTATGATTAGAAATTTCATTTGGGGAAATAAATCAGCATTGCCAGTCTTGGAATATTAAGAAGCCTGTGCAATCTGAACAGAGGATTATATTAGCAAGAGTTAAAAGCTGATTTGATAGCCTGGGAATTAGGAAATCTGAATTTTACCGCCCTCGGCACTACATGTACTAAGAAGAGTGTGATGTTTGTTTTTTACATCCCCCTGGATCTCATATTTCTTATAGATAAACAAATAACTTCTATACTATCATTATAATTCTAAAATTAAGTTATAAAATTTGAAAAATTTAGAGTAAGCTGATAAATTATTAGTGTCACATTGCTAAATGAATAATTTGATTTTATTAAGTAAAATTATTTCATGGTACTTGAGTTCTGAATTTAGTGGGACAATGTCTGGTCACTCTTCAAATGGTATGTGACATAGTTCTTCTTCTTCTTCTTTTTTTTCTTTTTTGAGACAGAGTCTATGTCACCACTTGGTACAGTGCTGTGGCATCACAGCTCACAGCAACCTCAAACTCTTCGGCTTAAGTAATTCTCTTGCCTAAGCCTCCCAAATAGCTAGGACCACAGGGGCTCACCACAACACCTGGCTATTTTGTTGTTGTTGTTGTTTAGCTGGCCAGGGCCAGGTTTGAACCCCCCAGTGTGTGACCTGCACCCTAACCACTGAACATAGGCACCAAGCCAGTGTAACATAGTTCTAAGGACAGATACATAATGTAAATATATTTCATTGGTATATGGCCCTAGTTTTGTTGTGCAAGTAGCTATAATACACCTTCTTGTCATTTATGCTACTATTATAGTTATTGCCATGAGAAAACCACAGAATAGGTGCTTAAACAAGAGAAATTTATTTTACTTTAGTTTTGGAGACCTTAGAAGTCCAAGGTTAATATGCCTTCAGGGCTGATTTCTGGTGAGTCCTCTCTTTCTTGGCTTATAGATAGTTGTCTGCTCATTTTTGGCTCTTGTGTGCAGATGGGCAAGAGAAAGAGAGAGAGAGAGAACTACAAGTATCCAGGGTCCCCTTCTCTTCTGAAAAACCCACTACCTCTATTGGATTATGACTTCATTGAACTTTAATTACCTCCCTAAAGACCATATTTTCAAATACAGAAGGTTAAGGTTTTAACATTTAAAAATTGTGAAGACTCAATTCAGTCTATAACAGTTAATATCTTCCCTTCCTGGACTCTTTTACGGCAATTTATGTATAGAGTCCCTAAGTGTTCTTGGTGTCTTGATGTGTAACATTTTAAGATTTGTTTCTAGCGTAATATTTTGCAATCTTTTAGCAGAGAAAGAACCCTATGCAACTAATGTCATACAAAGTAAAATTTATGAAAGTGATAAAATAAAGAACAGATTTTTCAGTACTTTCAAATTACTAAAAGATATTTATCCTGTATCTATTTTTCAGAAATTGTGAACTACTTCCTTGAAGCTCTGCAGTTTCCCTTATTTACACTTGCTAGACCTATGCTTTTCTGCCATTATTGTAGCAGCATTCTTGTCTAATTCCAGGTACTATGTTAAAATAATCTTGTCGTTTGGGACATCATTATGGTTTATACCACAGCAGTCGAATCTAGAAATCCAATTCACAAGGTTGCATAGCTAGTTGTTAACATTGGTAGATCTAGCAGCAACCCAGGGTGGGAGGGGGAGCAGTTCACAGTCCCCGTGTGGACAATAAGGACATGCACCAATTCTCTAATCAACTTTGTAGACATCTTCCCTACTGGGTAGGGGAAACAGGCTTTTCCATCCTAAGTTCTTAATCAGTGTTGTAGGAACATCAGTTTTATTAATAATAACACATAAGCTTTAAATTACAATATATTTCATTGCTCAGTATTAAACAAACATTATAGTCAACAAAGATGTTGATACAAAGATCTGCTAATTATACAATAGTTCCCTCTTGCCTCCCCAACATGTGTGAACTCAGTGTCTACATCTCTTGCAATAATGAGTTTTTGATGGTTGCAAATGTATTATCCAGCCTATGCAGCTCCTGTCTCTACCTGATGTGGTACTATGTATTAAAGTATACATTCAAAATGAACAATACTAACATGGTGACTATAAACACAAAGAAATAAAACTTATGTTACATCAATTCCATCTTTCTATATGACCTCTCATAGCTTTTGTTTAAAACTTAAAACAGCAAAATAGTACAAGCTGAAAAATTTACCAAACATGAAATATTTACTAAATCTAAAAAATAATCCTAACATTAAGTTAATTATGACTGAGTAGTATTCTATGTGTGTATATACCACATTTTAAATAAATACATTTATTATATACCCAAAGGAAAAGAGGTCATTCTATAAAAAGGACCCCTGCATTCAAATGTTCCTAGCAGCACAGTTTATATTCCAAAGATGTAGGAACAACCCAGTGTTGATCAATACATGAATGGATTAATAAAATGTGGTATATCCACCAATATATGAATGGATTAATAAAATGTGGTATATGCTGACTACCGAGTACTACTCAGCCATTAAAAAAATGGTAGTCTAGTATCTTTGTGACAACTTGGATGGAACTAGAAACCATTCTTATAACTGAAATGTTACAAAAATGGAGAAACAAACATATATACACATTATATATACACCAAACTGGAACCAATCGATCAATATTTAAGTGCACATATCAAAGTAAATATCAGTGAAAATCAAACTGGGGCAGAGGAGAGAAGGGGATGGGTAAATTCACATCTGTTGGCTACAGTATACACTATCTGGGTGAAGGGCACACATAACTTTCACTCAATCACTACAAAAACCAAATGCAAAAGTGTTCCCTTTTCTCCACATCCATGCCAACAATTGTAGTTTTGGGATTTTGTTATGTGAACCAGTCTTATGAGAGTTAGATGATATCTCAAAGTGGTTTTGATTTGCATTTCTCTGATGATTAAAGATGGTGAGCATTTTTTCATGTGTCTGTATGCCATGCACCTATCATCTTCAGAGAAGCTTCTATTGAAGTCCCTTGCCCACAATAAAATGGTATTACTTGTTCTTTTCTTATTAATAAGTTTGAGTTCTCTGTGGATTCTGGTTATCAAATCTTTGTCAGAAAGGGAAAGATGTATGGAGAATAATCACGGACCTAAAAGTAGACCTGCTATTTGATCTTGCAAAACCTCTACTAGGTGTATATCCAAAAGACAAAAAATCACTTTATAACAAAGATATTTGCACCAGATTTTTCATTGCAGCTCAATTCATAATAAAAAAGTCATGGAAGAAGCCCAATGGGACCCAATGGGACTCATTGACCCATGAATGGATTAATAAATTGTGGAATATGAATACAATGGAATATTATGCAGCCTTAAAGAAAGATGGAGACTTTATCTCTTTTACGTTTACATGGATGGAGCTGGAACATACCCTACTTTGTAAGTTTCTCAAGAATGGAAGAAAAAATATCCAATGTACTCAGTGCTATTATGAAACCAATTTACAATTACTCACACTTTCATATGAAGAATAGATCACAACTATGGCCCAAGATGAAAGAGGGAGGAGGGGTGATGGGAGGGGTGGGGGGAGGTCAGATCGAGGGAGGGTGAATGGTGGGATCACACTTATGGTGCATAATACAAGGGTATATGTCGGATCTATTAGTATAGAGTATAAATGTCTTAATACAATAACTAAGTAAAGGGATGAGGTATATAATAACCAGTGTGATGTAAGCATTCCTAGTTCTATATGAAATCAACACATTGTACCCCATAAATCTATTAAAATATACATGATCTATGTGCTTATAATTTAATAAAAAAACATAAAAAGGTACCATAAAAAAACAAGTATATAAACAAAACATATGTATCCCCTAATATTGTGAATTATAAAAACTATCTCCCCAACATAAGAAGAATATGTGAGTGAGTGGGCATTTTGATATATTTAATTTAAATATAACCAAAATATTAAATATAATAAGAGCTCTTTGGATAAAAATTGATTCATGAAAACATTGAGGAAACAAGATAAACAAAACAAAGTAGTTCTTCACCAAACAAATCAAATTAATTAATTTAAAATTAAAGTTCATTGCTTTTTTTGTTGTTGTTGCAGTTTTTGGCCAGGGCCAGATTTGAACACACCTCCTCTGGCAGTGGCCCTACTCCTTTGAGCCACAGGCACCACCCAAAGTTCATTGCTTTTTAAGACGTAATTATTTCTTTACAGACTACAGAATAAATTGAAAAATTAAAAAATTGTCTCACTGGTTCAGCTTAGTAACTACTGTTAATTGTGACTTTTCAGTTTTGTTTTTCTCAGAAATTTGCCTGTATCATGCACTGAAAAATTATTTACATAAAAATTTTTATGTTACAGTTTCCCACAGGGCCAAAATTCAAACTATTAAGAACTCTTTCCCTCTTTTATTTGTACTGCAATATTTAATTTGCTTATTTTTATTTTTAATGTCATGATTATATTACATATAAAAAGTTCAACAAAAGAAAAAACAAACTGCATTTTTCTTCCAGCTATCGTTAATATTCATTTCATTTCATGATTATTAATAAAAATAATTTTTGCTTATGAAGATGAGTAAATTTTTACATGTGTGTATTGAAAGCTTTGCCTGAAGCATGAGAGATATTTGGAGCAGAAGGATAATTTGGGAAGCTCCCAGATGTTCTAATAGATTCATTTACATGTGAGAAAATGTGAAATTATCTTCATTAAATGTATACAATCATTCTCATTAATGTTGTACAGAATCATTCTCATTAAAAAATAAACAAACAACAAAACAAATAGTCAAACAAAACCAAATTTATGAACTTAATTTTGCAAAAGATAATGGCTAATGGAATTACTTGGCTTATTTTTCTTTATAATTCATCGCTATAAATAAACTATGGCATGAATGAAATAAACACAAATTAGCATATTGACCACTCTTTTATTTTAATAAATAAATTAAATTCATTATTAATTGAGGCTAGGAGTGGCCTGTTTTTATAGCTAACTGACTAGTGAGGATAATGAAAAAGTTTTCTGTATTTCACAGACGAAACAAACGGAACAAAAAATAGTGATGCATTGGTCAAAAATCAGATGATTTGTAAATTAGTAGCAATTGCAGAATATTATAGAATTTTATATAAAGAGGTAATTGTTCCAAAAATAACAGTTGAAAAGATTCATAACTCACTTTCAAATACCATTCTGTAATATTCCATCATTGTATTAATTTTTATATAAATCTGTAAGTTACTAAAACAGCAGCACCAAGGGGAACATATCTGTTATTTAATATTTAAAATAAAATTCTAAATATTTTTGCCCCCTGTTTTCATATATAAGTCATGAATTTTTTCTTTAGGAGTGGGAAGTCAATACAAATTTCACATATAGTACAAAGGAATGGCTTTTCAATATGTCTTATATAATAAAATCATGCTCTAAATAAAATCTTACCAGTTTCACTTTGCATAATTTTCTTCAGAAGATACACAAAATTGCACAAGATTTTCAGGTGCAACTTTTCACAGTGTTTCATCTGTTTAAAAATATTTGCTTAAATATGCATTTTGTATGGAAACAGAAAAAACCTTGTATACCTAAGGCAATTCTTAATAATAAAAGCAAAGCCAATGTTATCACCTTGCTAGACTTTATGATCATACAAGGTCATAGTGATTAAAACAGCATGGTATTGGCACAAAATTAGAGACATAGGCATCAGGAACTGAATAAAAACTCATCACTAAATAGTTTCAGGAGATGAAACTAAAATCTCAGAGCCACCTGATCTTTGATAAACCAAACAAGAACATTCACTGGGGGAAAGAATCAATAAATTCAATAAATGGTATTGGGAGAACCAGATAACCACATGTATATCAATGGGCAAGTGAGATAAATAAAACCTTCTATAAAGAAGACAGATGAATGGCTAACAAGCATATTAAAAATGCTGATTTCCCTAATTATCCCAGAAATATAAATCAAAACTATCTTGAGATATCACCTAACCCCAGTGAGAATGGCCCCCATCACACAGACTCAAAGCTGAAGAAGCTGGAGTGGATGTGAAGAGAAAGGAACACTTTTACACTACTAGTGGAATGTAAACTAGTACAACCCTTTTAGAAGGAAGTATGGAGAATCCTCAATGAACTCAAACTAAACCTCCCATTTGATCACAATCCCATTACTAGGCATCTACCCAGAAGAAAAAAAAAACATTTTATCATAAGGACATTTGCACTATACTGTTTATTGCAGCTCAATTTACAGTCACCAAATTGTGGAAACAACCTAAATACCCACCGATCCAGGAATAGATTAACAAGCTGTGGTTTGTGTATATCATGGAATACTATTCAGCCACTAAAAAGGATGGTGACTTTACATCTTTTGTATTAATTTGGATGGAGTTGAAATACATTCTTCTTAGTAAAGCATCACAAGAATGGAGAAGCAAGAATCCAATGTACTCAGTTCTGATATGAGGACAATTAATGCTAGTACATGGTGTGGAGAGGGGAAATGGAGGAGGGAAGAGAGGGAAGGAGGGAGGGGAGTGTGGGTGGAGAAGCGAGAATCCTATGTACTCAATTCTGATATGAGGACAATTAATATCAGTACAAGGTTGGGGGAAGAAGAATGGGGGAGAAGATAGGAGAAGGAAGGAGGGAGGTGTGGGGCCACTTTGTGACATACCTCTTGGGGATGGGACACTATTAATAGAGGGATGAGGGACGTCACCCAGCAAATGCAAGCTGTATAATCTGGCTCACTGTACCCTCAATGTTTTCCCTTCAATAGAAAAAAAACAAAAAAAACAAAAATGAGAGAAGTCTAAGACCAGGGAAATTTCCAAAAAAGTAGTTTTAGGGGCAGCACCTGTAGCTCAAAGGAGTAGGGCGCTGGCCCCATATGCCAGAGGTAGCAAGTTCAATCCCAGACCTGGCAAAAAACTGCAAAAAAAAAAAAAAATTGTTTCGTATTATGCTTTATACATATAAGAAAAAATTTTCAGGTTGGGTCCGGTGGATCACATCTGTAATCCTAGCATTTTGGGAGGCTGAGGCAGGTAAATTAACTGAACCCACAGGTTCAAGACCAGCCTGCGCCAGAGCAAGCAGTCACTACACACCTGGTCTCTAAAAATCACCAAGCATTGTGGTGGGTGCTTATAGTCCCAGCTACTTAGGAGGCTAAGGCAAGAGAATTGCTTGAGCCCTAGAGTTGAAGATTACTGTGAACTATGACGCCATGGCACTGTATCGTGGGTGACACAGTGAGACTCTCAAAAAAAAAATGAAACCATAAAATTATTTTATTAATAATCAAGTGTTTCAGTATGGAAGAAAACAAGTCTATCAAGGACAACACATTACAAATAAATTTCTGTCTTGTGCATATATTGATTTGCTAGTCATGAATGAGTTACATCATTGTTATAGAAACTCAGAAGTATAAAATTATATCATGATTATTTTGTGACTAAAAATATTTCTATTTGTTAATAAAACTATTAATCCTTTATTCAGCCATAGAAACATTAACACATCCACACTGATGCTTCACCACAAAGTTATAAGCATAGCTATTAGAAAACAAAAATTACTTTTTTGTACCTAGAACTCCATTGTGTATTTTCATAATGACTATATTAATTTACATTCCTACCAACAATGTACCAGATCCCCCTTTTCTCCATATTCTTGCAAGGCTTGTAATTTTTTGTCTTTTAGATAACAGCCATTCTGATAGTGGTGGTAATTCATGGTGGTTTTAATTTTCATTTTAATGGCCTGTGGGCCATTTGTATTCACTCATAAACTATATTTATTTAGGTCCTTTCTCCATATTTTAGCAGGGTTTTTTGTTTCTTTGCCATCGAGTTGTTTGAATTTATTATATGTTTTGGATAATTATTCCTTGTCACATGTATGGTTTGAAAATATTTTCTTCCATTTCATAATTTTGTTTTATTGACTGTTTCCTTTGTTGTGTAGAAGCTTCAATAACATTTGCCTATTTTTGTTTTTGTTTTCTATGCCTGTGGGGTTATATTCAAAAAAATTAATTGCTCAGTCCAATATCATGGATATTTTCATGTTTTCTTCTAATAATTTTACAATTTCATATTTAGCATTTAACAAAATCCATTTTGAAATAAATTTTAGTTTCATGCTTTGCATTTAAGGAAATCCTTAGTGAGATAAGAATCCAATGTCATTCTTCTGCATGAGGATATCCAATTTTTCCAAAACCATTAATTGAACAGATTGTCTTTTATCCACTGTGTGTTCTTGGCATCTTTGTTAAACTCAATCATCCACAAATGTGTGGATTTATTTCTGGGTTCTATATTCTGCTCCAATGATATTTATATCTGCTTATATGCTAGTACCTTGCTATTTTGATTACTATAGCTTTGAAGTATATTTTGAAATCAGATAGTGTAATGCTTTAGTCTTTGTTCTTTCTACTCAGATTACTTTGGCTATTCAAGGTCTTTGTGGTTTTATAGAAATTTTAGGAGTTTTTTTCTCCTGTGAAAAATATCATGGAATTTTGGTTGGAATTGCATTGCATCTGTAGATCATTTCGGGTAGTATGAACATTTTAACAATACCACCTTTTCCAATCCACAATATGGTATATATTTCCATTTTTTGTTGTCTTCAATTACATTCACTAATGTTTTATAGTTTTCAGACTACAGAACCAACACCTGCTTAAATATATTCCTCAATGTATTAATATTTTGCTCACCATTGCAAAATTTGCTCAAATTGCAAAATTTGTTTCTGAGACTTCTTTTGTGTATAGTTTACTGATAATGTACAGAAGCACTATTGATTCTGAATGCTGATTTTGTATCTTTCACCTTTATTGAATTCATGTGCTATTTTTAATAATTTTTGGTAGATTTTTTCCTATTCTGCACATATAAAAATGCACATAAGGCCATGTAAATATTATTCTGTTTTACTTTCTTGAAGAATGAAATGAGAAAAAATAAAACACAATATACTCCCAATATACTGAAAGATGTTTCCCTAAATAAGACTCAATTTGATGGTTTTTATTTTTAATTATTTGTTTTTTTTACTATTACTTTTTAATGAAATCCCACTTAGAATATTTTAAAAATCTAATGCATGTTTAAAATACTTCTATATTTATTTTAGATTCATATTGAATTAACTTTAAACTTATTAGTGTAAGTACAATTTTACCATGTTTCCAGTAATATCTTAAAAACAATTTTGCATGGCTGGGCACAGTGGCTTATGCCTGTAATCCTAGCACTTGGGAGGCTGAGGTGGACGGACTGCCTGAGCCATGGGTTCAAGACCAGCCTGAGCCAGTGCAAGACCTAGCTTCTAAAAATAGCCAGGCATTTTGGTGGGCGCCTATAGTCCAAGCTACTTAAGGAGGCTGCGGCAAGAGAATCACTTGAACCCAAGAGTTTGAGGTTGCTGTGAGCTATGATGCCACGGCATTCTACCAAGGGTGACAAAGTGAGACTCTGACAGAAAGAAAGAAAGAAAGAAAGAAAGAAAGAAAGAAAGAAAGAAAGAAAGAAAGAAAGAAAGAAAGGAGGGAGGGAGGGAGGGAGGGAGGGAGGAAGGAAGGAAGGAAGGAAGGAAGGAAGGAAGGAAAGAAAGAAAGGAAGGAAGGAAGGAAGGAAGGAAGGAAGGAAGGAAGGAAGGAAGGAAAAAAAATAACTTTGCACTAATTTACTGTCCACTGAAAGTTCAAAATTTAAGTATTTTATATTTTGGGCAATCTTTTAAGAAGGTATAGAAAACTGTAATTCCCCAATTATTTTTTATTTTTCAAGTGCTTATTATATTGGTAAGCTAGAAGGTGTGATATCTTTACCCGGATACTCATATAACACAAGGAACTTTGTTAGTACTCAATAATTTTTAGTGTTATGGGTTGTCTGTTTAAGCATGTCATTGTGAAAAAAACCAGCCATCTCCTTTTATGTAACACTATTAAATTTTATAATTAGACTTTTGATGTCATGATTAATTATAGGTCATTTAAATTTGTTGGATTGTAACATTAAATTGTAGGTTAATTTAAATCAGCATGGAATATATATATATATATATATATATATATATATATATATTCTTGGGATTTCATGAATAATATTTATACCAGTAGAAGCTGCTTTCTTTTTTAACAATGGTATACTATTTGTCTGTTGTAGTATATGAATTATATTTTAATCATCATAGCTATTCACAAATAAGCTAAACTTAAGAATTTACTTCTCTTCTCTTGCTCCCACCAGAGTATCAGTAATAGTTACAGGTATAGTAAGAAAAACATATTTCTCTTGCACAGTATTCTCAGTTGGTATACAATCTCCAAAGTGAATCAGAATAAAGAAACATACAATTTAGTGTTTTTGCTTTCCTTATCACTCCTGACTCCTGTGAACTGAGTTTTCGTCTACAGAATGCTCCACTATTATTTATTTTGCATAGTTGACATCTCTTGTTTCAACTGACAACAATATTGAATGACTCTCATTAGACAGGGAAATAGTTTAAAGAGATTTTATGCTAAATTTGTATTAGTCACAAATCGCCTAAATAAAAATTTACACTATATAATTACTAGTTTTAATAGTATAGCAGCTAAACTATGTAATTTGAAGTAAAAGTATTTGTAAAAGAAAAAATCTTAACTAAAATACCTTTTATCTAGCACTCATTTGAAAGATAGGGATTGCAGAGGAAGGGTGAGGAAAGGAGTTGCTAATATTTATTAATGGCTAATATCTAACCAGCACTGAAGGAGGGGCAATATAATAATAGCTAATTATATTAAGAAATTAATAGCAATGATACAAAAATATGTAATAACCAGTATGCATAGACACCAACAAATCAGAGGATATGGTAGTGAACAGCCAATAAGCCTGGCAAAGGAGGTGCTGACTGAATCTCAGGTCTCAACTACAGGTCAGACGCTATTCTAAGTGTCTTGAATAGACTGTCTCCATTAATCTTCCATAAACATTTTGGGTAGAGAAAATAAAACTAAAGACCAGAGAGAATGAGTAATTTAGACTGAGTTACATGGGAAGGAAATGCCAATTAAATCTAAGCAAACAGACATCAAGCCCTTGCTCTATACTTCCTAAATATGCTAACACTTGTATGGTAGTTGACTTAAAACTCAAATTTCCCTAGAAGGTATATATTTTCATTTCCCCTTTTTAAGAGTAAAAAGAAAAAGGATTAGAAAACTGATGTAATTTTGAGTAACTTAGTTTCCTCGTTTTCTGAACCCAGGATACATGTTTCAGCATTGGGCTTCGCAGCACTGAATCATTCGAGAGTTAAAATTGTATGACAATTGAATATACATATATTTCGTCGGTAGAAAAATTCCATAGATAATTATCTTTTCTTCCTTATTTATTTATTTTGGACAACTCATGACGTGTAATAATTTTTTTTTTAGTGTGGCAGTATTAATATGTGTATTATATAGCAGAATTCGATGTATGCATTTCAAAACTATCGAGCTCTCAGAACGAAGCAGTAATTGTAGTTTCAACCATATATCACTGTGTTCAATTCATACTAGATTACATTTGGGTAATATTTGTGTATTTGTATATGAAATTCCTGATCATGACTAAAATTAATAATAATGAAATCATAGTTTATAAAAATGTAGAGAATTTTGCAAGGAATACCTTATCTCCTATAAGATTTTTATAAATATTAATTTATTTGGGGCCATGATATGTGACCAGTTCTATGACAGACTGAGGAACTAAGTGAAATTTAAAACTAAGATCAGATATACATTTTTAGAATTATCATTTTGTCAACTTTAACCTATGAATTGCAGATTTTTAAACAAATTAATTTTTTGCACATTTCAAAGAGAAAGAAAATTGTGCTTATATATCCATTTAGAATGTTAAAAACAATGTCAAAATATTTTAGTCAAAAAGATAGAACTCCATCTTCTCCTAAGTTTTATTTAATTCTCTAAAAGTATACTTACTTCAATAGTTTTTGCTTACTTAGCCCTCTACCATGAGCTTGTAACTAAAAGAGCCTCAAAAATCCATAACCAGTTTGGCTAAATTTTCTGAGGTAGTCTGTTTATGGTTGGTGCTCATTGGAAAAGACCTACTCATGTGCAATCAGCCAAGAGAAGGCAATCAAGGGTATACAAGTAGGGTCAGAGGAGATCAAACTTTCACTCTTCACAGATGATATGATTTTATACCTGGAAAACCCCAGGGACTCAACCACAAAACTCTTAGAAGTTATCAAGGAATAGAGTAGCATCTCAGGATACAAAATCAATACTCACAAATCACTAGCT